>VZUI01065097.1:0-17016 GCA_013401135.1 Cettia cetti | reverse complement strand
TCTTCTCTTCTCTTCTCTTCTCTTCTCTTCTCTTCTCTTCTCTTCTCTTCTCTTCTCTTCTCTTCTCTTCTCTTTTTATCCTTTTCTCTTCTTTGTAATAAAGAAATTCTTTCTAAATGACCAAGCATCAATTGAATGGTGCATGTTAGTCATATGTCTGAAAGAGGCACGATGCCAGTCTATCTGTCCTTGCTATTGGTATGTGCAGATGCTTGTTTTATCAGTGTAAGTTAGAAAGTGAATTTCAGGCCAATAAGTAGATTTTAAAAATAATATTATCACACATAAATTGAAATATATGTATTTATTGTTCAGTCAGTTTGGGATTGTCTGACTGTTCCTGATGTCTAGGCTTTTATCTGCTTCACCTGAGTATGGTGAGATCTGTCACTCCTGCCTGGATGTGATAACCACAATTATGGACATTCTTGGGAACTTTTCACTGAGCATGTCAAAACCTTCATTTAATGTACACTCTCAAATAGTGTGGATGTGCTAGCAGTAGTACTTGAAGTGATTAGGAAGTCCCCAGAGATCACAGATATGTCAGTTAGACTATGCCCTTTAAGAAATCCCCTCCCCATTACCTATTATTGTGTAGGGGGAGTAGCCTTGCAGCATTATTTTCTCTTGAACAACACAATAGAAATATGAGTTCCTTGGGTTTTAATAGTAAGATTTACTGCATTTGTGAAAGAAGGTATTTCACAAGCAAGCAATGTTAGAATTCTAAAGATGGCATGAGGAAATAAAAGATAAAACAGGCTTTTGAATTAAAAAAAAATAAAATAGGAAACAACACTGAAATGAAACTAGTCTAGTCTAGTCTTCAGATTAGATCACCAATTTGAAATCTTATGATTTTATAGCTTATCAATTTTTTTTAAAAAAAATTATGTACTTTGCCAATTGTCATCAAAGGCTTCTTTTAAAATGCTATTATTCTAGCCTACATGTGTTTAAAATGATAAACATTCCTAATACTGTGTAGCATTGAGTGAGTTGTTTGCTATTTGATTGCAAATTACAGCAATTGGTTTGATTCAAATGACAGCAATTTTAAATACCTAACTACATATTAATAGAAATATGACATGCATTGTCATATTTTTGCTCTCAAATTATTAGTATTCTGATAATCTGGATACAATTTTACATAATTTGAATTAACATAAACAAGGCTAATAATGTGCACTTGTGAGCAAATCTTTTGTTCCTGTCTGAGGCAGAGCAGCTGAGCTGGAACTTGAGTAGACAAATGATGGAGTTACGGAGGGAAATCCCTTCTTCTTCAGCAGAGAAGGAGCTGTTATCTTAAGTTCCCTATTAATATGGAAGTTTCTACCCTCTGTCAGAGAAAATGCCTATTGCAATCACTAGTCCAGAGTCACAGCTGTATTTAAGTGTCTGGTTCCTGTCAAAACTGCTTAAACTACTAAGGATTACTTGTGATACTTTGGCTTGTACCAGGTTTTGTGGAGGGTTGTCATACCTAAACTTTCAATATTCATTTATAGTGCTGTCCCGTCAGTCCTTTCTAGGAGAAATTGGTAAATATATGTCTCTAGATGATGGCGATGAGCACTTCCAGCCCCTATACTCCCACCAATTAATTGCTTTTTGTTATTGAGTAACCATCTATTTCCTGCATCTTTCCAAGGATGTTACACAGACCAGGACTATTGGGCTTTTGTGAAAGTTGTATTACTCCTATTCACTTTTTCTGTTTCAACAGGTATGTCACAAACTCACCAGAAGTGATGCAAAGGGATTTGTCTCCCACCACCACACACCCTTCTTCCAGAAAACAATCAACAAGTTCTCAAAATTGCATTCCATTTCAACGATTTCTGAAATTACAGTTGCATTTTAGAAAGTAAGTAATAGAATCAAGAATAGCTTGTTTGGGAGGGATCTTAAAGATCATGCAGTTCCAACCTCCTGCAGTGGGCAGGGACAACTTTCACTAGACCAGGTTGCTCAGAGCCTCATCCAACCTGGCCTTGCTAGCACCCTGTCCTTCTAACATTTGCATGCTATCCCAGAGCTTGCCAGGGACAAGCCTGGTACATTTCTCCTCTCCCATCATAATGCTCTACCAATGAACCCCACTAGTTGTGGTGCAAAGACTCTACTCCCTCACTGAGAAGAGTGGGTTTCATCTGATGCCAGCATGGCCAGTACTGAGTAGGCCATTTCATTGTCAAAACCCACATCTTGGTGGTGGCAACAGCTGTGGAGGCATGTGTTAACAGGCTCATGCCATGAGTTGCTTCCAATGTCACTGTCTTCAACTAGAAGTATAGAGGAGAGAATAACTTGTGTGCCAGATTCCCTTAACAACAGTCCCAAGGCCCTGAAGTCCTGTTTGATCATTCTTTGACTATGTGTTGCACTTCATTGTCCTTCATGGCAGTGCAGTAATGGGTTGTAGTCTGAGGACTGCACCAGGCTAGGAAGCTTCCTGGTGATGTCCTTAACCCCATTCCCAGGGAGGCAGCAGACCGCCCTGTGGGTTTGGCCTGGTCAACATGTTCCCTCTGTCCCCAGTAGGATGGAATCGCCTACAACTATTACCCACCTTTTCTTACTCTTGGAAGTGGTTGTTATGAGGCGGGTTAACCTTTCTGATTGTGGTGACCCCTCTGGTGTGACAGGACCTTCATCCTCTTCGTCCTTTCTATGCACAAAGCCTCATGTATTTTGTGCCAAGGCACCTGGGGAGTGAGGTGGGCAAAGGAGGATGTCACTTGCCACCTGCAGTGAACATGGACTACCCTCCATGCACTCCTTTCGTTACAACTTCTACCTTCTCCTTGCTGGGGGATGAATAGAGGATCCCCTTGATCGTGAATTATTTCTGAATGTCTGCTTCTGTCTCAGGGAGGCCAGACCTTGATTACACAAGTCTATCTCTCTTTTTGATTCTCTAATATTCCTTAACCTTTCTACCTCATACTGTAACTGATACCAGGCTGAGCAAGTTGTCCACCAGGGCACATCTGACACAACTTACAATCCAGTGAAAGGCTCTGGTACTCCCTACAGCCTGAAACTTGAACGGCTTAATATTTTTTTGGGAGCTGTGCCGGGCCACCACATCCTTTTTGGCGAATGTAAATGACTAGTCTCCCCTTCAAGTGGACATCATACCTGAGCTCTCTTGGCAAAGGCAGTGGCCACCACCTAAGCTGGCTGCTTGAGCTGCACTGCCCCAGTGCCATTCCTGCTTGTCCTGCCTGCACAAAGTGCTGCACCGTGCCCTGGATAATGCACCACACCCTGTTTGCCCATGAGCATGAGAGCATGCTGCTTATTTTGGCACCTGGCACCGCGCACACAAGGCTGACCTCTACAAGCTCTTTCCAACAGATCAGAATGACACCAGCTCTTCCCCCATACTATTAGCTTATTTATTAAACTTTGGTAGGCTATCTGTTCAGACTTATTGCTAATTCTTATCTGACCAAGAAGATTACTGACAGGTTCATTCATTTTAAAAGGAGACTAGAATGGATTTCTCATTTGGCTGTCAGTCCATGTTCTTCATTTGTCAGAAAAAAAGTCAAAGCTTTCTCTTCATTTGTCAAATCTGTCTTTCCCATCATATACCATGAGTCAGAGATTACAACCCATCTCAAGTACTTATAGCAAATACGTTGTGAACAGTAAGAATGAGATTGCTTGACTTTACAATGCATGTACATAGTTCATAGCATGTGCTACAGGACACCACTGGCAAGATCAAGCCAATAAAATAGGATAGCAACATATAGAAGAGTCCTGCTTCACTCACTGCGACACAAGCTTTGTCTTTTTGGTCTTATTTTCTTTGTCTCTGAAGCTTGTGACAGGAACACATGAAGTTTCCCTCTTCTGTCATTGTACATGTAAAAAAGTGTCAGCAGGATTCTCTTAAGGAAGCAGCTGAATTAATTTACATTCCAGTGAGCTTTTCAAATTTTTTGCATCCCAATAATATCAATCACTCAGAATCACAGAATCAATCACAGCATGGTTGGTGATAAAAGAGGCCTCTGGAGATCAGCTAGTTCAACCCCTGCAGGTTCACCTAGAACTGGTTACACAGAATTGCATCCAAGTTTTGAATATCTCCAGAAAATGAGACTCCAAAACTTCCCTGGGCAGCCTGTTCCAGTGCTCTGTCACCATCGCAATAGGTTTTTTTCATACTCAGATGGAACTTCTTGTATTTAAGTTTGTTGCTGTTGCCCCACGTGCCAATTGTCCTGTCATTGGGCATCACTGAAAGAAAGTCTAGTCACATCCTCTTGACATTTGCCTTTAAGATATTTGCGTGTATTGACAAGATCACTTCTCAGTCATCTCTTCTCCAGATTAAACAGGCCCAGCTCCTCAGCCTTTACTCCTCATCAAAAAGTTTCTCCAGTCCTGTAGTCTTCTCTGTAAGACCTTCTCTGGATCTCATCTCACAACAGCCAAGCAAGTTGAACAAAGCAAGACTAAAATTCATTGTCAGGTTCAAGCAAAAATCCAGATCATCAGACAAGTTTGTGTGAAATCAATCCGCAAACCAGGGTCAAGATCAAGTCCAGTGATTTCTGGGCATGTCCCTTGTGACAGAGGCGATTCGAGATTGAGCTGGAAATTCAGACTGCAAATCAGAAACATACCTGGCCAGGCATAAATTTGGCTGAGCCCAAGACAGGCACTCCCAAAGCAGAGCCAAGAGAGAGGCTAAGAGCTTAAAAAGCCTGTGTGTCCATGGGCAGTGCTGTGAGTGAAGGCCCCCAATAAGGCTGGCTAGTGCCAGTAAGGTTTATTAATGCATTTAGAGCCATGGCTGTTGGTGAAGTGGTGGTGAAAGGAACAAGGGAATTATGTCTCCTAACTTCTTTGTGTGTTTTATGCTGACAAGAGGAGCCACAGAAAAAGAGAGGAGATGCAAACTAGGTGTGTAGCAATAAGTTTAGAACAAGACAGAGAGGCGGATGGAGGGGATGGGTGATTAGAGAAAAAGGAAACAAAACCAACCTATGTGAGAACTGGAAAGAACAAAAAAGGATGGAACAAAAGAGTAAGTAGGAAGATTGTGGTTCCCATGCACAATGCAGTTACAGAATAATAACACTTCTATGGAAGTAAGGGAAAAAGCTTAATTATATGTGTTTATTCTACCTATTTTGGTGGCAGCTGGAGCTTTGCCCTTATGACTATGCCAAAAAGGGAAAATATCTTACTAAGTCATTATATTTCATCTCTTTGTTCTCTCTTTCAAGTTGCCTTCGTTTTTACTGTTACATTTTACTCTGCTCTGATGAAAGTATCTCTACTTGCCATGGGTAAGTAGATGCTTGCTATAGGATCCTTGCTATAGGATGTCCAATGAAGATGTCTATTTTTCCCTTTGTTTCTACTTTCTGTTACCCAGCTTCTGTCTGTGCCCTGACCTGTGTCATGAATTTCCTGTCGCCAGAGCAGCATCAGGTCCAGAGCTGACCACATTTTGCTCTCTTTCCTTAGGTATGTATTTGCTTCACTGTTTGCTTTATTAGGAAGGGACTACTGACTTAGAGCAAATCAGAATTTGAATTTGCAGCAGTGTGAGGGTAGTTTTACACCCAGAGAGCTTAGATCAGATCATCATTAGTTGTGTCTAGCATTTTTTCAACCCATGTCAAAAATGCTTCTTTCACCTTAATGATACCAATTCCAATTTCTTGTATCTTCAGCCCTTTCATTATCAGTTCTTCTGATATTTATCTGTCAACTCAGATTTTCCTGCTGTCATTTTCCTCTTACTTCCTAATCACAGATTTAGGCACAGTTCTCATTGTCCTTGTCAACCTTGGACTGATGAGCAATTTCACAAAATGAGAATCAAATGCAATATCATTTTATACTTTTGCATTCAGAAGTATATTTTAAGATAAATGTAAATTCCTGTTACTTTGTTGTGTTAAAATATCTGACAGCCCTTTAATATTTCACAATTTCACCTTTTTTTCATGTTTCATGATCTAAATTCAATTAGTAAGCAGAGTATAGGAAAAAATAGAAAACTTATCAAATCTTTTACAGCAGTTGTAGCTCTGATTCTCTTTGCACTGGGTTTCACATTCTGCTTTCGAAATAACTAAACCTGTGCATGAATGAAAATGTTACTTACCAGGACAAGTGAAGTGAAAATACAAAAGAGAATAAAAAACATTTCAGTGGAGCATACAGATTACTTAATTGTTGCATAGTTATATTGTGGACAGTGACTTCTGACTGTATTTGGAAAGAGATAGATATCTGTGAGCTGATCAGAGCAATTCAACTGTATTAAGTGTAGTTTACCTTTATGCTTATAAATCTGACCCATAATCCAATTTACTCTCACTTTTATATTTAAATTCTTGCATGATCTGACAGATTTGATAATCTCAGTTACCACAATTAATTTCTTCTTTTGGAAAATAATGCATGAAGCATCAGATTTATGGAACTGACCTAAATAGTTTAAACCAAGTCTAATGTAAATGTTGTCAGGAAAAAGCACTCCTTTTTATTTTTAAACTGGCATGTAGAAGGTGTGTTACTATTTCTGGTATGTGATAATGAAATCAGACAAGACATAGTCCTTTAGTGCAGAAACAGGAGGCACATGCTCTAGTTACTTTAATTTTAATAAGAGGAAATTATATTTATTATTTGAAATTGTTCAATATTGAGTGTTGAACAGGGAATTTGCCAAATTAATTGAATTAGTGCATGTATTCATTTGTATTATTTGATTATGTCAACTAGGAAGAAGCAGACTCCTTCTGTGAAAATTTGATTCTTCTGTATTTTTGCTTCAATCAACAGCGGAAATTGTTTATGTTTCCCATTTGACATATCAAACCCCATCATTATTTCAAGAATCTTTTCATCCTGAGCTTCATTTTACAAGAACCTTTGTTCATCAATCTGACCTTCCCCAGAAGGTTTTTTACTAGCACTCAATACCAATTGTTTGGTGACTCCTGAGCACAAACATGCCTCAGGGAGATGAATCATAAGTCCAGTGTCCCTTGAGACAGGGCCTGGATCATTTAGAAGTGCTTTCAAGAGTCTCATGTGTACTAATAGTCTTCCAAACATGTCCCAGATTTATTTCACCCTGGCCCTGAGCCTGGGACATCTCCAGTTCAGGGTGCCAGGGGATGGGGTGGGAGCCACAGTTGCAGCAGCAGTGGTGAATGCCCTCAGTTTGCTGCAAGCAAGATCAGCTGGGTTAGTGTAAACAGTTTAAATACATTTTCTCTTCAGTGAGGTAGAGCCTATGAACTTTTTTACCTGCAGATTGCTGGCTGTAGCAACCTCTGACAGGGAGGCACTTCCTCACAGTGAGGGTTAGTGAGAGGCAGATGCCTCCTTTTCTGCCAAAGCGGGGTCTAAAGGTTAAGTTTGATAGTGAGCAAGTGAATTCAGGTTGGTGCAGTGTGGTTGTGCAAACTTCTGGATAGGATGGGATGCCTCATACTCCTCTTACCTTAAATTGTACTAGGGTTACTGAGTCTGCCTTGTGGGATTTTGACATACAGATTCAGAGATTATAAGAAGCAGGAAGCTCAACACAGTCTAAAAATTACTGCAGATAAAGATAAACCATAATCAGCATTTAATCTACCAAATTCGATAAAATTTTTAGAATGGAATCACCATTCTAGCTTGCCTTTAGTCATTTCTCAACAAGTGGTAGGGATATTCTTTTCCCTTGCTCTCTGTGGGGTAATAAAATAGAGATGCTAGCCATCTCCTTTCTTTGGGAAAGTCAATGATGGCAAAACATCAAAAGCTTCTGAGAACATGCAACACCTCAGACTTGAACTGCAGTGTAACAATTTAATATCTGGAAAAACCGTTTTTGAATTTTCTGAATATATTCATGAAAGCTATTACAGGAAGGGGTGGGGGGAAGCCATGAGGAAACAATAGAGACAAACTGATTTGAAGGTTTTCACACGATTTTTCTGTGAAGTTTCCATGCCTTTCCTTTCCCATAGGAAATGTATTAGTGGTATCAATAGAGAGAGTTGTATTTGAGATGAAGCTGCTTTACCACCACCAGCAAACAGCATAGAAATCAATTCAGAAAAGTTTCAGGGGGAAAAAAAAGGAATAAAAATGCAGGATCTCAACTACTACAGAGCTTGTAGGAACCCTTTAGAAGTTTCTGGTGTTAATTGGTCAAAGTGGTGTTGTTTTATGCCAAAACCCATAATATAATGTGCTGATTTGTTGGAATTTGGATGTGGTAGGAAAAACTTCTTTGTTAAAATCCTTGGCTCAGCATGGACAGCACATGGTATCAGAGATAAAAAAGGATTTTAAAAAGTGTCCACCAGCAGTAGAAGGCAGATAGACAGGTGGAGGTACTCTATTTCTCATAATAGCAGATTCTGAAGCAGCAAATTTTTTTCAGTTTTTAGCAATCCCAGAAAGAGGAGGCTGACTATGAAACTATACTACAGAAATCTGAGGAGTATTGTGTTCCATCTGAAAATATATGAATATATACAGAAAAAGATGCATTTTGGCAGAGATATGAATGGGAGAAAAAACACAGAGGAGTTTCTGACTGATACAAGACTGGTGAGCTAGGGTTGCAATTTTTAGTACCTGTGTCTTGAATAAGGGAACAGATCTTGCAAAGAGGAGACACAGAATTAAGTTATGATTAAAGCAAATAGAATTTACCAATCAAAACAAGCAATGTAATACAAGCCTTTAATTTGTGGGTGGTTTGGAGTCTGGACATGACAGAAAATCCAAAACATTAAAGGAATGGAGGGTTTAGTTAGAAAGGCATGAAAACCTCAAAGAGAAACTTCACAAATGAATACCACAAGAGCAGCACAAGCTGAAAGCAAATGGGACATTTCTTATTCCTAACTGCAATACAGGAGACCAATTAATGAGCTGTCAGAAACAGTTACTTGCCAACTGAAGGAAAAGTGTAGGTAGCAGAAGGTAAGGAAGAGAAATTAAAGACTTAGGGAAGGAAGATTACTCCACTAAGTGGTTTTTTTTGTTGGTTTTTTTTTTTTTTTTTTTTTTTTCTGGATGTGTGGGTAAAGGAATTTTCAAACATACAGATTTTAACAGTACAAGGGAAACTTAATATGCCTTCCTGTAATAAAAAGGGATGAACCTGTAACCTATGCCTGCGTTTGTTATGACCAAGATATCACACAAGACCTCTAATGTTTCTGTACAGCAGCATTTTTTCTTCTGTTGCTTATATTTGTGGGGGGGTTTGTTTTGTTTGGTTTTTGTTTTGTTTCTTTTGTTTGGATTTTTTTTGGCAATAAGGCAGCTCAAGGCCTTTGACCCTAAGTTGGTCTGATAGACACTGATACAGGTTCTTTGCCATAAGCTTGGGAGTCAGTGGATAATTGCTGAAGTTGGGATAGGAGTGTTCCTGCTTTGGCAAGTACAAAGCCCAAGGAGGTGGCATGGGGCTGGGCAGTAAAAAATAAAAATCAAGGCCAACAGATGAGCAAGGTCATTGCAAGGGAAACTAACGGCTTCTGTCCCCTTTAGATCAGTAGCTTTATCTGGATGCCTTTCTTGGGTGCATGGACTCAATCAGGGCTGCTTCTCTCCTCCTACACATCATGCCATATTTCTTTCTAAGGATGGGGGGTCTAGGAAAAGGGAACATTTATAGTTACTTCAGTGTGTAGGCATAAGGTCTTTATCTAGACAGACATTTTTAGTCAGAGTAATTTTCTTTGCAAAATTTGTGGTATATGCCTTTATGCTGCTTATGCCTTTATGCTTATGCTGCTTTCCTGGTGTTTTACAGACAAATGTTTTAATGAAGAATAGGTTTTTATAAATAGTGGGACAGCAAAATCTCAAAATAAATTCAAAACAAGATAAAATATTTCTTCATGAAATCTGAAATCATGCTTCAAACCTATGGCACCACAGAAGGATTCGATGCCAGGACAATACCAAGATGGGAGTGAAAGTGCTTGTGGCTATCAGCTACCTGGTGCTAGCCTAAATCTTCCATCCTGTATTGCTGCTACAGGATGGAGTTTATACCTTAGCAAGCATGGGAGTACCACGCTGGTTTGGAGAACTTGCAGTAGACCCAGGTCAGGAGAGAACTGACTTTCCTTGGGCAGTGGCCTGTACACAGGAGGGATGCAGGCCACATGCCTTCCAGTTACAAATGGGATAGTGGAAACAAGCAGGCTTCTGCTGCAGCCTGTCTGTGCTCAGATGTGAGCCAGTGCTGTGGTCAATCTTTTAGCAAGTTAGTGGAAGACACAGTCATGGAGCTGAGGAGCCCTGAGGTGGCACATCAGGGACCGATCACTTCTGAGCAGTTATTGGTAGCAAACAAAAGTGATCAGACACAATGTTGTGGGCAGCACAGCTTGCAAGGCAAGGGCCACATATCAAGTTATTAATGTCAAGAATGGCTTTAATTAATAATTCAGTGCTGATTTAAATTAAAAAAATGCCAGAAGTGCCCAGCAAAGTTGATAAAAAGCCTGAAGTCATGTTAGGTTGCTGGAGGAGGATCCAGTCAGGAAGCAAGTCTCCCATTGCACAGAGCAGTACATAACTATTATTTTGACCTAAAATAACAAACTGACCACCTGCATCATAAAGGCAATCCAAACTCCAGTTCTTACTCACTGATCTTACTTCATATTTAGCATAATTTCTAAATGTGGATAATGTGAGGCATTTCCAAGGGCTTTTTTTTCTCATTTGGTTTTTCACTTTTGAATAGAAGGTGAGGTCCCACAATCCGCAAGGTCCCCTTGCCTTGAGGATGTGAGGCAATGGGCACAACCTGAAACATATGAAAATCCTCCTGGACATCAGAAAATCCTATTTTTTAATCTTGGTGGAGGTGGTTGTACACTCTACAATATTTAACGGAGAAGCTCCATCCTTTGAGGTGTTGCAAAGCCATCTGGACACAGTCCTGGACAACCAGTTCTAGGTGGCTTTGCTTGAGTTGGGACATGAATCAAAAAAGATTGAGGTTAAGTTAGAAATAAAGCACCTATCTCCAGATCATCACTTGATGTAAACTGGGAGTAGTATTTCTTAAACTGCTGCTGTGCCACTGCTATGGATCATGGGTTTTCTTAAGAAAATTCTGTTCAGACTCCAGATAATTATGTTATTGCTGCAAATAGTTTTGGGGTTTTTTGTCAAAATGATGATTCAAATATTTTTTTTTTTTAACCCACATATGTATTTTCCTGAAATTGCCTCAGCTCCTTCAGTTTATACACCTCAGTCAAGTGTAAAATTAAACAAAACCAGGGAGAAAATTATGCTTAAAGAAAGAGAAACACATCTGGAAAAATAAGTCACTGTATTTTCTTAATGCATTGTAGTCAAAGGCTGAGAAGTGAAAAATAGAAATCCCATTCCATTTTGTGAAAGTTCTTCTGCTGGCAGAGGTGAAACTTATAAGGCTGGTAAATCTTTATGATAAATATTTAATAAAACTTCATAGGTGTATGATTTACTGCATTATCATTCCTCAAAGAAAGGACATAAGTAAGACCCTATACTTGCAAAGACTATGCATTTCCTTTAATAATTGCAAACCACAAACCTCTCCACTGGTCACAATTATGTGGGCGTGAAATGGAATTTTCCTCTATTTTTCAGTTGTCTGTAACCCATGCCTGGCCAGTACTCCCTAATCCAAAGTGCTGAAAAATGATGAAAATTTCCCCAAATTGGAAGGGAATGAGACGCAGTTTCTTGGTGGAGAGGACAGCTTGCTTGTAAGCCATAAATCATGCTGTTACTCTCAAAGCAGTCAGAGTTCATGGACTCAGCACGGGTCCTCATTCTCATTTTAATAGATATTCTCCATGCATGAGAATATCATTTGTCTAGATAACATCATTTTATTCATTCAATGTGTATATAAACCTGTACACTTTATTGCATGTAATTAAAGAAGTCAGTGAGTGTATTTGTTAAAAAAAAATACAAGGCTCTATATCTCTAAGTAAAGATGTTAGAAGTTGCTGTTTTAAGCTTCATTAAGATTTTTATGAAACAGAAAAGTGCTTCTGGCATTGTACAGTTCTGTAGAAAATCTTTGATATGCATATTAGCATCAATTTATGGGTAGGTTTAGGTGCCTGTTTAATTAAAGGGATATTTCATGTGCTCTTTTGGAGGGGAGCGTCAATTTAAAAAACTATCAGGGAATTTCGAATGGAGTGAAAGATCATTTGGTACGTTTGCAAGACAGTGTACCTAAAAGAGACAGCTCTCCATAGTGATTAAGCACAGGATACTGCCAAAAGTGCGGTGATTCATGGAAATAGCTTGCATTACTTTTTTAGCCTTCCATGAATTTCCATGGATTGATTTAATGATGGTTTTAAGCCCGTTTTAATTAAGATGTTTGAAAACTGATGTCTTCTGTGTATTCAGATAGTATTTTCTTAAGTAGGACTGAACTCCCACAAAAAAAACCATCCTCTAGGTATTTCCCAGCAAGATAAGGTTTATCACATTCCTGGACAGTCAGAATGCTGTGGGGAAAGTAAAAAATACTTTAGAGATGCTATATTAAAAATATAAAATACTATATAAAACACTATAGAAAAAACAAAAAACAAAAAACAACCCAACAAAACCAAACCAACAGCCACTTATTGCTTTTTTGTACCACAATGTTGGTGAGGAACAAGACTCTATTCTGCTACAACCTCAAGAGTAAAACATGGGAACTATAAAAATAATGCCAAATGACATTTTCTCCCATATTCACAATAAATATACTGGTTGTGCAGTAAATACACTGTTTGTGGGTGGGACAAGGATATGTACAGTAGTAATCTGCTGTTAAAGAAAAATATTTTTTTGTTCTATAGAATGGAGAAACTCTTCAAGAATAGTTCATCTATGTGAAAATATGACACAGGAAGGCCTAAAAACCAAGGTCTGTACATGCTAAAATGATTCATTAAAAAAATTCAGCCCTAGGGAGGGTACAGCACAGAATGGCACAGGGCGTGAGTAAGCAGTAAGTCATTTTCCTATGTTTAACTGGGAGTGACACTACCCCTATCTTGTTCCAGACAGTTTTGCACATCATATTGCCACAAAGAAGGAAACAGAAAAGGTGTAAAAGAAATCTTCCAAAAACTTTTCCTGGTTTAAGATGTTGAAGGCCCAGGCCTGGATTTTTATGAGAACCAGATAATTTGGACTCATGACTGCTCTTTTACCCTTTTCCTGAAGTTTGTTAGGAAATGTCTTCCCTTTGCTAATGGATAGATTTTGTTTCATCTGTTAAAACTCACATTCTAATCTTTAAATATCAATCTATGCTGGCATTTGTGACAAGGAAGCAGTTTTGGAACAAAGATACACTGAGTTTCTTTTAGCATTGAAGCAAACCTTCCCCAAGAATTATGATGGAGGGCTGCACTCAGCAGCAGGGAGTCACTAATGACCATTTCTGTCCTCACCAGTAAATAGCACAGCAGTTAATGGAAATTACTTTTGAGTATTTCTCAAGATAGTTGAATGAAGAAACCAGCCAAAGACACATTTGAATCTCCTCTTGCTTAATTAACATGCATCTGGCAAACACATAACATTGTAAATACCATATTATCTTGGATACTGTAAAAGAAGAACAGTGAGTGGATTGATACTGATATAGATAGGGAGATAAATTAGCTTGATAGATGGTCTCCTGGTGTTTGTCAGTCCAACCACTGTAATTACAACTACATTTAAATACTTGGCAGTATGCAAATCACAATTTAAAGTAAATAGTTTAAAATACATGTGTCTGAAGAATTGGTTCAAACCATATTGAGAGAGAGAGAGAAAGGAAAAGGGAGATTTGATGCATTCTCCAAAAATCAATTTGTTTTAAAAATGAGGGAAAATATTACTATAGGGAAAGCAAGCCAATAATGCCTCTTTTTTCTTTTTTTTTCTTTTTTTTATAGTTTCTTCTTTTTGTAAGAGTTAATTTCTAAGGCAAATCCTCAGTAGTTTCAGAGAAAATTAATTCTTTACAGCCTTTTTGATAAAATACCTGTACAACTGGAATTTCCAAAATAACATACCTTTTGGAAACATAGGTCTATGATTGCTTAACATAAAAAACCTTCAGATGTGACCTTCAGTAGAACTGCACTGATTTTCCAGTCCAGCATTGCTGAAATGCCCTGGGCTTTAAGAGAATTAAGTATGCCACAGCAAAGCTGGGATGGTGCCTTTTTTGGAAGATTGTACTGTGAGTTTTAGTCCAGGCATGTTGTGAGGAACTGAGCTGAAAATCTACCTCTGGCATGGGGCTCACAGTTGTGTGACAATAAGTTTTGTGTGGTTAGAAGAAGTCCTGAGAGAAGGAAGGACTTGACTTGAAAAGGTGTGGAACATTCCCAAATCACATGAAGCATTGCCTACAGATGGGTGTAGATGCACTGACTGAGGGACTAAAACTTTGAGATGGAACTAAGCAAAACCATAGGAAGAACATCATTCAGGAGAAGGAACAGAAAGCTTCCATAAAAATCATTTCAGAAAACTATGGACCAGAAAGAACATAAAAAATAACTGTCTTCTATTTGGCGATTTTCTTTGTGTCTATCACACTGCTTTGGATGGAAAAGTCCTTCTACTATTTGTTTATGTGTAATGTCCATCAAAATGGAAAGATCTGAAGACCTTTTTTCAGGGTATGTCTGAAGGGCATGTTGGTAAGTACAGTGGAATGACTGTGATGGCTTTTGAGACCTGCTCCCAAGTCCTTGTCCAGAAATTCCAGGCAATGCTTTCTCTGGCTACAGATCTTGCAGAAACCCCTCTGACCTCCCCTTTCCCCTGTTACTCTGTGAACACTTTGCTATTCCCAGACACACAATGCTGCCATACTGATTGATGATCCAGTGGGTGAACCCCCAAGCTCCAGCCTGACTAAATAGTTGTTTGGGGCATAGTGACATTGGATAGTGCATCCACATGGGTTGGTGCCCGTGTCTGTGGGACTAGGAATACCACTCGCACTGTATTTTCCCATCTGCAATAACACACTTCTGATATGCTGTTCTCTTCCACCTCACACTACCTAAAACTCCTTTGTGGTCTGTGCTAGGATGATTTTCTCTTCCTCTTCCTCTGTAGAGAAGCTAGAGGTAAAGTCATCTCCATTAATATAAAAGTCTCCAATACAAAACGTCTCCCTGTAGCTCATACCAGGACCTGTGTAGGCAGGATTTTTTTGCACAGGATTTGCAATACACTTTTCGAGTGTGCAGTCAAAGCCCTGACAGATGAAGAAGTTCTTTTGGAAAATGAAAGGCCAAGAACTCTGGGGCAGTACATGTAACTCTCTGACCCTTAACTGAAGACCCTGCTGCCCTTGCTTCTCCTAGCTCATTAGTAGGCTTCTAGATTCCCATAGGAGTTTGCATTGCAAGAGAGCCAGGTGCTGAGAAGTTTGCAGGCCAGTAATCTTTGAGCTTCCAGGATTCTGGCCCTTCGATCATTTTGTTGGAAGGTGATTAAGGCTCTTTGACAGCTGCCTAACCAGCATGCTGTTGGTGAGGTGGGAACGCAATATCTTACAGAGGTCCTCTTCACACAGCCTTCCAGGGAGTCTTCAGAGCTAACAAACAAATTAACAAAGGGTAAATACTTAGCTCCCACTAGGAAGATCAAGACAATTGTACAGGATTGACTCTGTCTGGATTCCAGGCATCAAAGCCTCTCTCTCACTCCCCTCCACAGCTGAACAGAGAGAAAATATAACAAAGGTTTCATGAGTTGATAAAACGAGCGTGAGAAATCACTCACCAAATACCATCATCATGAGCAAAACAGGTTCAAATTAGAGATGCTAACTGAATTTATTACCAACAAAATCAGAGCAGGATAATGAGAAGTAAAATAAAACTTTAAAAACACCTTCTCCTCATGCCTCTGTTCCTCCTTCCCAGCTATACCTCCTCCCCCAGGGATGCAGGGGAACAGGGAGTGGGGATCATGGTCAGTTCATCACACATTGTTTCTCCCTCTGCTCAGGGAGAGGAGTCCTTCTGCTCCAACATGGGGTCCCTCCCATGGGAGACAGTTCACCATGAACTTCTCCAGCATGAGTCCATCCCACAGGCAACAGCTCTCTGTGAACTGCTGCAACCTGGATCACTCTTTCATGGACTGTGGGTGGTTCTCTGCACCCCTATGGATCTCTATGGGCTGCAGGGGCACAGCTTCACCTTGGTTTTCACCATAAGTTGAAGAAGAATCCCAGCTCTAGTGCCTGGAATACCTCCTCCTCCTCCTTCTCTATTGACCTTGGTGTCTGCAGGGTTGTTCTCACATCTTCTCACTCCACTGTTCTCTTGTCAAAATTACAATTCTGAAATATCTTTAATTTTCTTTCTTCTTAAATATATTATCATAGAGGTAGTGTTACCATTTTTAATTTGCCCTGCCTTGACCAGCAGTGTGTCCAGCTTTGTGGCTACCAGGGATTGGTTCTGCTGGACATGGAGGAAGCTTCTGGCAGCTTCTCACAGAAGCCACCCCTATAAGTGCTCTCCCTAGCAAAGCTTGGCTATGCAAACCCAATGCAACAACAAAAATCAGCTCCTGTCTGAAATAGAGTTCTATGGATGTGCTCCTTTACAGCACCTCACTTAAGGAAGCAGTGAAGCAGAAGTGACCAGTGTTGGTAGCGTGGGAACTGTCCCAGTGACCTCATCACCATGGGCTTAGCTGCATCATCCCACTGCTGGAAAAGCACATTTCTGACAGGCCACTTTGCTTTTCCTCAGTTGAGTGGAATAAGCCTGCCACCTCCTCCTGCACTGAGACTGCATCATTGTTGCATTGGAATTCTGAGTTGAGCCAAGACAGAGACCAGAATTTCTCTCTATAAACAATGGACTGATGTTGCGCAATGCTGTCCCGAGGGAGACGCAGTGATAACCACGGAGTCGAAGCGGGAAAAGAGGAAGTTTAATTTTTTCTACA
>VZUI01065081.1:0-14053 GCA_013401135.1 Cettia cetti | reverse complement strand
TTCCTGCTTGGCATTCTACAATTCAAAGCATGCTTTCAATTCTATTTCACTTATAGGTTTTACACTTTCAGAATCTTTCACTAGGAAATCATATCTGTAAGGCCTTCCTGCCTCATCCTCCCCAACAGTCCCAGGCACAGAGTGTATTTGTGTAAATCTGAACACAAATGTGTTGCAAAAACATCTATCCCCACACATGTGCCGTATAGCAAGATAAGAGATGGAGAATATTATTTGTTCTAACTGGGAGGGGTTTCAGATCTCTGGAGACATGCTATCTGGAAGAAAACAGCAAAGAAATCAAGAATTATCAATTAAATCTAATTTCAAAGTGTTAACTGACAGTTGCTAGACATCAGATAAATCTCGTAATTTATCAGTCAATCATAAAAGTGAAATATTGGCACAGTAGTACCAGAAGTCCATTGTAGTTCACTGGGAGATTAAACATGAGAGGAATGCAAGTACAGTAGGCCCTCTCTTCTTATTTTCTTTCTTTCTCTTTGCTTATGCTCTGTGTTTATTTGCCTGCACAGAATGAATAGCTGTTAACTGTTTTCTCTGCAGCACCTTAACTTGTTACCTTCCATTCAAAAACATTCCCAACAAAAGGGAAAATAAAAGGATCAACAGGAAAAACCTGAAGAAAGCCTTGTTTTCATTTCAGACAAGACATATAGAAAAGGTATTTGCATTTAGAAGAATCTGAAACTCAGAGATAAACAAATCTGATTTCAGCATGATGTCACTGTTTTCTGTACATCTGTTCAACAAGAGAAATAATGAAATAATAAAAGATTCCTCTCCAGCCTGTAAGCATGGCCAGCACAGGAAATTCTGCACAATCCCACCTAACATTGGTATCCCTTTTGGCAGAGGAATAGTAGTTTATTGCCTTGATTTCATTTTAGCTGCTGTTTGAGCTTAAAGTTTCACTAACAATTCAAAAACACTTCTGGAAATCAGCCACATGCCTGGGTGCTTGCTCCATCCCTGAAGTGGCTGGGGAAGCATGTACCCCTGAGCCTTTGCCTGCCACCAGGCCAACACGAAGAAAAAGATTGTTTCACTCTGTGTTATTTTATTTCCCACTCTTAATGGTGAACAGATATTTCGTCCTGCTGTCCATCTCTCCAGCTATCCTGAGAAGATGAAATACTCCCCTTATTAAAATAGAAGGAAAAAAGGGACGGGGAAAAAAACCCCGCTGCTTATTGTGGGTGGGGGTAGCCAAATCCCATCCCCATGGTACCTCCACATTGTCTTCCCTGAGCTTTGTTCCCTGAGAAGCTGTAGTGCTGATACTGATGCCAGCCCTGGAGTTGCAGGTACCACACTGTTTGCCCAACTGGGGCTGTCAGGAGCGCCATGGTGTTGGGGCAGAAGCTGGACTCACTGGCTTGTTCTGTGCTGAACTCATTTGTTAGAGGTGCTGAGCCCTCCAAACCAGTTTTTCCGATGGGAGTCTCAGTGCTTTATATTGCCTGGTGCTACACAGGATGAGGTGAGTTCCGGGCTGGCACATTATGTATTAATAGATTGCCCTTTAGGGACTTGTTGGCAAATCAATTGCCAACAGTTACAGCAGTTGGACTGCCTTCCTGCTCCCCAGTGCACAGCTTTCTGCTTTAGCCAGGTGAAGCTTCTAAGGGACACGTGCCCAAGCCTCACCACCGGAGCCATGTCCTACAAGTCCCTGAGCAGCACCGAGGTACCAGAGGAGCTCAGGTGCTGGCTGCAGCCTACTGCCTCCTCACCACTGGCTGCCCCACGGGTTCTGCATGTTCAGGTACACGTATGACAAATCAGGAAACACTTCTCAGGCAGTTGGGTGGGAATCTGCAGTAGGGCAGGTTCTTCATCACCTGTTTCTCTGGATTTACTCAGTTCAGAAACTAATGCAATTACAAAGTCTCTTGAGCTCAGGATCACACGTGCCTAGAGGGAGGGATAGTACTGGGCAACACAGAATTATAGTATAGTGTTAGGGCTGTGTTTTTCTTCGGCAGAGGGTAAATATTAATGCTTATATGGTGCGTGTCAGGAGCCACCACTGCAGTGGAACCATGCTGAGGAATGGGGGGGTGAGCAGGGCAACTCTGGCAGCACTGGCCCATGCAGAGGCACATTACTGCTGCACAGTATTATCTCCCTGTTAGCACAGAGGTTGTTTTTTCCAGTGCTGCTACAACTAATGTACTGTGTGCAATGTAACAAATTTCAGGCTGGATAGGATGTTCTGGCAGTCACACTGCTGAATATCACAGATGCTCTGAATTCAGTACACAGAGATGATAAAAATGGGCTACTCCTGATCCACTGGCACAGCCAGGACCTCCCCATACCTGTGTTGTTGCATAGGATCTCTTTCAGTTGTTCACTGGCGTTTGTTAAGATGGTTCGGTAGAGATAGTTCTCATCTCCTTCATCGTGGGTTTTATGAGTAAGTGGGCACCAGGAGCAGTGTACACCTTCCATCATGGCAGGATATATGCCTGCAAACAGAATTTTATGGGGAACTCAAATACAAGCATTTACATAGGAATTTGACTGACTTTTCACAGAATTGTCCTATTTGATATGCAAAGTTTTTATCTAAATCTGACTTTTCTGTGTGTAAAGCAAATCAGGGCAAACATTTAGCACTAAATAAATTAGATGTCCAATGAACTAACTTTGTTTCATCTGCCAGAATTACTCATCACTAACATTTCATTAACATTAAATGCTCGTCAATAGGTTTACAAATTTAAGTGATCTAACAACTTTTCAGTGATTCCAGTGATTCCAGTGATTCCAGGCAAAGCCCAAAAGACAGCCTACTGGGTGTCAGCATGGCAAACAACGACTGTGCCAGTCTTGCTGCTGACTCAGTGGGCTTGTCCAGCAACTACCTTAGGGGATATTGT
Source organism: Cettia cetti (assembly GCA_013401135.1). Lineage (NCBI taxonomy): Eukaryota > Metazoa > Chordata > Aves > Passeriformes > Sylviidae > Cettia > Cettia cetti. Next base: position 11,144 of record VZUI01065081.1, on the reverse strand, counting down.
GCGACCGCGCAGGTTCCTTTCCCAGCAGCTAGCTCCGACCCTGCTGCCACAGTCCCTGCTGACAACCTTACCAGCAACGTGGGTTTCCCCCTGGACCTGAGTACCTGCCGTATCTGAGCAATGACAAAGGATGAAAGGGAGGCTCTTGCAGGGTGAAACACAGAAGACTCATTCCTCCGGGGACACTTGCTGCAGAGAGCCCTGACCAGCTCTGTGCACCAACTTATATTGGGGGGAGGATCTCAGGGGAGGGTACAGCGAACAGCCAATAGGGGAGGAGAGGGGCAGGTCCAAACCCAATGTCCATCAACATAGGAACCAATAACAGGGGAATGGGAGGAGGGTTTTGGGGGCCCAGCCAATCACTCGACGTCCTTCTCAGAATATTCTGGAAGGGGAGGATTGGCCTGGTTGGAGTGACAAGGGGCAGGGGAGGAGGTAAATGGGACTGACAAATGGGGAGGATCCAGGGACAAACCAACTGGGGACAACAAAGGGGTACATGGAACAACCCATCGGGGTTACATATAACTGAATTTATAACTTACAAGAAACACATATGAAACATAAACTTTCCACACCACCACAATATTGGAGCTGTTTTTCCTATGAATCCATTAATTCATGCAGGTTTATTACTGGCTTTTTTTAAGGAAAACCGCAAACGAAGCCGTAAACCATGTTTAACTGACATAATACTTTTCCTTACTCCTGCCTCTATAGGGTTTGCATGGCCAAGCTTTGGTAGCAAGGAGGCTACAGGGGTGACTTCTATGAGAAGCTGCTGGAAGCTAACTCCAGTCTAGAAGAGCCAATCTCTGGCAGCTCTAAAGATGGACTTGCTGCTGCCCAAGGCTGGGCCAATTAGAAATGGTTGTAATGCCTCTAGGATAACAGATTTAAGATATTTTAAACAAAACTTTTTCTTTTCAAAGACATGCCTGGAAAACATCTAGGCAGCAGTTTTTTGCAGTTTAATGTGATTTGGATATGAATGTGCCCTAGCCTTAATGCAACAGAAGATAGCTGGGGACTTCAGGATACATGAAGAAGACTATGGCTGCACAAAAACATTAGGAGCTAATTGCAAGAACAGTGGGTTGGAACAACACTAAGCTGCCAAAAATCCCAGGATAGTTATTTATTCATAGTGAAATGAAATCTAGCAATTGAGTGGGGAAATGTGGCTGTAATAAAAATCATGCCTGGTATATTTATAGAGAAGTTTATCAAACAGAGTTCAATGAAAAATATAGTATTAACATTTATAGGCCTTTAAGACAATCTTCTAATTTCACTTTGAGCTACATCATTTAATGCAGCACCAAATTAATTTCAGCACACCATGTTCATTAAAGAAAAACAAAAAAGAATGCTTAAGTAGAAACATATTTAATTAAATCCTAGGCTGGGGCAGGACAAACACCTACAGACTACTTACATTGTGTTTTCTCTTCTTTGGCTCCTACTTGACAGTAGCAGGGCTTTTAGACCTCTGATATTTGCTACAGAGGATTGGAAATAGTTGACTCTTTTCCTAGACAAGTTTTAAACAAGAAATATTTGGGAAATGTTTCTGAATATGATTTTTCTTCCAAGAACGTGTCTGTCTTGAATAGAAAATAAAGAAAAGCAAAGAAGAATCCCCATAATCTGTTCTGAAAACTGGTAATCTTGTGTTTAGCCTGTAGCTATGAGGAGCTATAGAAGATGGAACATTCCACAAAGTTCTTATTTCATTCACAGAAACATGTATTCCTGGCAACTTAAAAGACATTTTCATCACCTATTCTTGCATTGTGTATGTAGGTGGTTCATCTACCAAATATCTCTGTGCTGCATCTGGGAAAGGTTTCAAATGTAAGTATTTATCATCATCCACAGAATTTTGGTCCTTCTTCTCTACCCTATTGATGCTTTCAGCATCACTGAGCCTTTGCCTCATAGTTATTGGAACATACAGGGTTGCATATTTGGTAGTGTGTGTTGCCCCCCCAAATCCTGGGATTAGATCTTCCAGATGCTTCTCACTGATGTGAATCTGTTGGGAAGACCCACTGCCACTGTGAAAGGCTGAAATGCTGCCTACCAGCCAGTCTGCCTGAAACTTCTCCTTTCTGACAAGTGCCAATCAATTTTGTCCTGTTTAATGTTTGCATTAGAGCAGAGGCTTTCTTTGCTTTTTGAGGTTTAATGAATTATTTAGGGCAAGGTGGTTCTTTTGTCACAAAGGGAGAGCCACCACAGCTAACAAATGCTCCTTTGATGGTAGTTTGCAGGCAGAATCACTTTTCTTTGCTTTCATCATTCCTTTGCTCCTTTTCTTCATCCCCCATTCAGTCTCCTAACATCAGTGTCACAAGTAGTGCAGCCACAGTGTTTTTATGATCAAGTTCTTGTGGCTTTAAAGAATGTACAGAACAGGATTGTGTCACACACAGGCTCACCTAGCACACCATCAGCTAAACAGCAAATTCAATTAATGAGAAGGAAAGACTGATGGTGGCTAAAGAGGATCATTAAAGGTTGTGGCTGAAGTCGGTTTTGTCCAGAGGATGCTTAATCTGATAATCCAAAAGGATCCATCCATTTTCTGTGGTCTGCAGGGAGGGCAGTTCCTGCCCTCCCGAGCTCAGCACTGCCTGATGTACCATCACTTTGTTTATGTATGAATACCTTCCCTGAAGAGTGCAGGCTTTTTCAAGACTTAAGGTACTTTGCATATGGCTTAAGGAGATTGTTTTCCTCCTCTCTTGAGTGAACCCAGTCGCTGCCCTTCTGGCTCAGTTAGAGTTGCCCACCACTGTTACAGACCTGGTACATGTGGAAGGGGAGGGAAAGCAAATCCAGCTGGTAAAACACTGCTTTTTGCTGTATGTATACTTTGGCAACTGAAATCTAATGGAAAATTGGACTTCTGGTCTGGACAGCAATCTATAGACTAAATAAACCCCTGTTATTACTCACTTTAAAACTGGAGAACATCCTGGATAATCAGAACACCAGTAGTAATAAAGCAGCTTCTAGTGCCATTACCTAAGATGATCCAAGTGGACAAGGTTTGACTGGAGGAGTCTCGTGTTTTATTAGACCAACCAATGGAACCAGCAAACAAGGCGGAGCCTCCAGCACTGGAATCCCTGTGGGCTGCAGCCAACGTGCTGAGCTGCCAGGCTTATCCTATCCAATCACTGCAGGTTGTGTTTTCCAGTGTGTTTCTCACCACTTGTTTGGATGCACAATCATTGCTTTCATATTTTTTGCTGTGAATAAACAGTATTTTCATTTTGTGGAAAACAAAAATGCCTTCAAAACCTAGAATATCTCATAGCACTTAGTTGTTGTTTCTTGTGCTTCTTTGAATATTTTTCATTATAGTTGCTATTTTCTTAAATATTCTCTGACAAATGGTTGTGAAAGGGAGCTGCTGCAGTTATTGATTTCAGATTAAGACGCCTTTGTTTCTGTTTTCATGTTATTTTGTGAATCAGTTCTGATTTCAGTGAAATCAGTTCTTTATTCCTAAGCATTCACAGGAGAGATTTTTAGACCATTAATGTTTGCTTTTGAGTGTTTGCTGCTATTATGGGTCATTTAATTACCTGGAAATATCTGTTCCGGTTGCATGGGGCTCTGGAATCTTAGGCTGCATCAGTTGAGAGGTAACAGTAAAGCAGTTTTTGGGGAGAGGGGGCATTCATTCATGCAAGACTGAAATTTGAGAATATTTTTCAAAGTACTCAACCAGTGACTAATGTTACAGTAAGAACACTCTTGTAGTGTTTTAGCAAGCCAGGATTGTTTTATTTTGTCAGTGTCACAGTGATTACAAAGGATTTTTCAAAATCTGAAATCTTTAACTTCTACCTTGAAAACCTGTTCAAAAGGTTTTCAAATCAGTTTGGCCTCTTGTTTTTGATTGCAAAACCCTCCTGTGCATTTCTCTCCCTCCAAACCCTATCAAAGAGTGGGATTTCTCCAGCTCCCTCTTCTGTGTCCGTTGTAACTGTCAGCTTTTAGGTATATGTATGGTTGTTGTCTCTTACAATTACTCAAAACTTCAACATTTCTCATTCCTTGGTGTTAAGACAATCAGTTTTGTATTTCCTAGCAGCTGGATTTTCTGTAAGCACCAAAATGAAGGGAAGATTTTTTTCAAAGGGAATGACATGCTTATGCAGCCTTAACGCTAGGGAGATGGCCACAGAATTCCTGTAAGCAAGGGGTACAAAAGTTCAAATCTTTGTATGCTGAGCTTCTGGTGATAACCTGTCTGTTGCTTTGGGGAGGAATGTAACCTTGTATCTGCAGGCAGGTCTGCGCCTGATACCAATTTTCTTACAAATTTTGCTGGAGATACTGACAATATAAGTATCCAGCCTAAGCTAAGATCTTAATGAGATTGTCTTATACATTAAGTTTAATTAGCCTGGAGGAGACCAAATTAACATAGATAACAATTTGTCTGTATAAGCCATGGAGCAAAATTCTATTAAAAATGCATGAAAGTCTCCTTGTCCTCCTTGTGTCTTAGCAGGAGCTGCAACAGCTCTGTAGCAACGGTTGCTGAGGAAGAGACATTGCTGTGATGGGATCCAAAAGCCAGCCTGGGGCTGGAATTCACAGGAACCCCAAATACTTATCAGGAGAGGAGCCTCTTGCTGGGGAGGGCTTAGTGCTAAAGGGGAATGTAGATGTCCTAGGCTCAAGGGGAGAACAGGTTCTGGAGAACCTCTTTTAGCAGCCTATTGGTGTGTGCAGGGCAGACAGGTTAAGCTGAACTTTCAGTAGTATTGGAGTGTCACCAATGGCTGTGCTGAAACCTCTGCATTTCAGTGAGGTAACAAGGTAGGACAGTGAATATTCAGGATGAAACAATCTCAAAATTAGACAGTAGTTGTGACGTTTGCAAAGCTGGAGCAGACTATAAGCACTTCTGCTTTCTGTTGCTCTCGCTTTACAATTTGTTGCATAAATTATTTTTAAAAGTCTTTATATTTTTGCATCTGGGATGAAATACTGTTGTGTTGGGTCATTCATCAACAATCCAGTAAATTAAGAATTGCTGTTTGCTGGTACAGAATTTGTCATCAGAATTGGAATAAATAATTTTTGGTACATGTAAAAGCCCTGGTATTTTAGTGAGCTCTTCATGTGCATTGGAATGGACTCCTGCTCTGTCCTGGCTGTGATTCCTTGCCCAGATGAAACAGGAGATATGGGAGCAAGGAGCTAGTGTCTAGCACTGGAATTTGCAGAGATACTGATTTTCCTGGTACTTCTTTCATTCTGGGTCCTGGAGAACCTACAGATCCCATACTGGTTGCAAGCCTGGAGAAGGTGGCTGGTGGTTGGTCCAGATGGTCTGACCTGAGGGCAGGCATGGCTGCCGTGGCTTTGGGGAGAGCACGGACAGCCCAGGGGATCATGTGCTGTTTTGAATTCTGTTTTAAAACTTGGCAAAGTATTTCAGTGCTAGCACTCTGTGCTAGCACAGGCAGCTGGTCTCCACGTTACCAGCACAAAGAACAACATCTCCAACAAAGCAGATAAGAACAAAATGTCCTGACCCACACTGAGAGAAAGTGTGCAGCTCCACTCCAGCTGTGGAAGGGCTAAACCTAAAGCTCTGAGATTGGGAAGCCCAAACTGAAAGTCAGAAACTCAAGAAAATTCTCTGTGCCAGACACTTACCCTGCCTCCCAGGCAGCAGGGAGGCTTTGGGCTGCTGTTTGCAAATCTTCAGTGCATCTCTTCTCCAGGGACATTTTAAAAAAGCAACCTGATGTGAAGTGACAGCAGGAGAGAATTTTTAGTTCAGATGTAGCCTCTGGAATCAGAATATACAATATGAAGCTGTGAGTCTTACATCCCTCAGACCACACAGCTCTAGGTGTTGTCTTCACCTCTTGGTTTTTAAAGTGTAGGCTTAACCAAACAGTTCTACCCTCAAAACAGCATGATAGCAATCTAAAATTACTATGCCTTTTGTTACCATTATTGCACATTTTAATCAAGATTATTTCACATCAATGAAGTTTCCTTAAGTTGTGTTATCTGCATATTATATGGAAATCACAGAGTTCAAGCATGTAATGGTGTAAAAATAGTATGTGTTCTTTTCCTTCCACTCCTAAAACATTAAACTAGATCTTTTCTTCTGGAAAGCTGATATTCTCTACCAAATCTCTACTCCCTTTTCTGACTCCCTTTTCTTGCATTTGTTTTGTGAAGGTGTCACGCAACCGAGTTTGCAGTGGTAGCTGTTGGAATCAGACTCTCTCATCAGGGAAGCCCAGCTAAAGGCTGGGCTAATTTGTACCTATCACCAAATCTTTCAATTATTCCATTTCTTCAGATTTCTGTGAGTTTTCTATGGAAGCTCTCCACAAGCTGTGGTTCTTCAGATTAACCAGGCATCTGTTGTCCAGTAATGCAGATTGTGTTGAAAGAAGCCTGACATTCAGGGTTGATGTTGAGCCTATGGCTCAGCAAGCCTAAGCTGCAGAAGCCAATTGCCCCTTTTATATCCTGCATGATGTACATCTTTTATAAAGCTGTTTCATCTTTAAGGAAAACTGATCAAGCAAATAGCACTTCTGACAGCATTGCTGGCAGCATGGCACCAGCTGTAGGAACAAGAGACGTGAGCTACAGCTCCTGCTCCAGACCAGGATGTTAAGTCCCTCCTGGAAAAGGAGCAAAACTCATGTAAAGGAAAGAACAATATCTGAAATGAACACACAGGCAATATAGTCTTGACGAGGCACAGCTAGACACAGCTGAAATGGCATCTTTCTCATTGCTCCAGTTACCAATACTCTAATGGGTCAAATTGTTCAGAAAAATGTGTACTCTGTCATTCAGAGTGTAACAAACAGAGCTGTAGTTATGCTTGCTTGTTTGTCTGTGCTCTCACTTGTCCTATACTTCCATGGCTTTTCCATTTTTGTACAATTCATTATGTTTCATGCAGACTCCTTTTTCTTCTTCACACTTGTAACAGGTCTTACACATATTACTGTTAAGAACAATTTTCTTAATCCATTTTTAGTTTTTCCTTTGTTAAGTAAACCAGTCTTGTACAGCAATTCAGGAGGGTCTTTGCTCCATTTCATATTAAATTCTAACTGAACAGCAACACTTTGTAAAAGAAAGGTGACCACCTTTCAAATGAATTCAGTGTTTTAATCTAGTAGTGCTTGATGGAGGGCTGATTGTAGGAGGGCTGCAGTGAGAGGTGGTAGCGCTCTCTCTTGTCACACATGCCATCAGCTGCCATTCTGCTGCTCTCGGGCACAGACTGCTTCTGGTCATTTTGTCAGAGTGTCAGCATTTGTCTTCTGCCTCAAGAGTTTTCCCAGATCAAACTCCATCACCAGAACTGCTCCAATAACTCATTTTTTTTCCATGAGTTACAGAACCGGATGCTGCTGAGGGTGCCGGGTTGGTGTGGGACCTCCCAGATCCCTCCCCATCCCACTCCTGAGGCCTTGTCCTGCTCCTGACCCACTGCAGACCTGGGGCATTTCTCCTTCTTGTTCATGTCTGGGCTGTGTAATTTCCCAGGCACTGCTGTAAGCCCACATAAAGACTCCAGGGCCTTAAGAATATACTTTATTTAATGAGTCTCTAAGGGAAGCAAGAACAGGTATTTTAATTCTGGTGGTGGCTGCTGTATGTTTCAGCTCACAGCCACATTAACTGTCCCCATATTAGAATAAATCTCTTGAATGAGAGACCTGAGGTTGGTATTAAACCTTGGTCTGAGCAGTCCTAAGGCTAGAAGAGTCGCCTCATCCAGTTAGACCCCTTATTAATTTAAGTCCTGAGCTGAATTCTCCAAACTGGACAAAGTGTGTGAATAATGGAACTCTGTGTGGAGCTGCACCAGGCTGGCTGGGGGCTTGGCTGCTCACCTGCAGGCTCCAGACTGTCACTACTTAGGGTAAATAGGTTGCCTGGCTGGCTGTGTGCTCTAGGCAGCCTCTTCCTACAGCAAAACCACCCCATTTTAGCACAGCACTCACAAAATGAGTTCTGCAAAACTTGTCAATCCCTTAGTGCATGATGCAATTATCTCTATATTTTCATTTTGTTTTTCTGACCTCAAAAGCTATGAGCAATCCTCCTGGATATTCTCCCTCAAGTGACAGATCACTGTTTCACAGAGATAATCACCACATAAGGGACAGGTGCCTGAAATGAAAATATTTAAATATTTGTTTTTAAATTATTCTGGTCAAATGGATCTACATATCAATTGTTTAACTCATCAGCTCTTAAAAAATATACTCTGTGGAAGGTAAAGGAAAACTGGGTTTAGCCTGAAGGACAGTAGAGAGGTGTGACTTATCCCTCAGGGATAAAATTTTTCTTTTCAGTCATGAATGGATGCACTGTACTCTGGCAGGAAGGTGAGTCACAGAAGTACATGGCAAAAGATTTAACTCAGAAGAATGTTCTTGTATCAACAGCACAAATTATATAAGCAATTTGTTTTAAATTAGTACTTTCTTTAAAGGAATTAATGGTTCAGGAAAATCTCTTTGGTTGGAAGTTTTCTTATTTTATGAACAGATCTGCTTCTCTTTGCCAGTGTGTCACGCCACTCCCTCCAGCTAACACAGAAAGATGATTGCAATTACAGGAGCTATCAGCTCTTTAATGATAAGGATATTAATTTGGCTGCTTCTAAGACATGCCCTGAATAGAAATCACAAGGTCCTCAACCCCTTCTGCACAAATTTTAATTGCAAGTGAAACTTCAGCAGCTAGTTCAAAAGCTAGGTCTTCTTTAAGGTCCTGGATGTGTTCACTGGTGAGGCCTCTAGAGCTTTCTGGCAGAATGAGGTTTCTGCTGGCAGAAAGCCATGGAAATGAAACCCTCTGTGCCCTGCCAGGGTTCAGCTGTGCTCCTGGAGCAGCTGCCCTGTGCAGAGCCTGAGGGGAGGCAGCACTGTGTCCGGGCTCTGCTCCACGGGACAGGGACAGCCCAGCCCTACCGTACAATGACAGGGACAGGGACAGCCCAGCTCTGTCCCAGGGGACAGGGACAGCCCAGCTGTGCATGCCGGCAGGTGCTATGCAGCCTGCCCGGGGTGCCGCCTCGCTGGCACTGCTGCCACCAGCCTCCTGCCTGCAAGAAATTGTGCAGGGTTACCTGGCTGCAGAACTTCTCTTGCTGGCTTTTAGCCACCTAGTTAAGGCAAAAATTTTCACAAAATGTGACATATGATCATCAAGTAAAAAAAAAATCTTATTCTGTGAATCAAGAATGGTTGATCCCTGTTATTTCTTTCACATGTGCCATTACAGTTTGATTTTATTCTGCAGTTTTTTACCTAGAAATACATGCTTTTTTAATGGAGCTCTGTTTTTTTTCATTCTACAACAGGACCAAAGATGCATCCCCTTGCTCGACTGCAAGAGGCTTCTGTGCTGCTACAGCCAACGAGTATTTTTAATATAGTTCCATCTCTTCCAGCCTTTCTGAAACAATTAAGAGCCCTATTTGGATTCTAAGCCATGCTTGCAAGATGGCATTAATATTCATGTCTTAATGAAAAAGGTTTGCCCACGTTAAGGGAGGAAATAAATTACATTTACCCTGATGGGGACTTATATATTTGAAAAGAGCAACCTGTATCAAGAGCTTCATTTTGTACATGACTTTAGGCTTTCCTGGGCTGCCAGCACCAATGACTTCAGGAACAGCAGGGAAACACTCTGGCCCAGCTGGCTGCCACAATTAGCAGAGGCACATGCTGCCTTCCCCTAATTACTGTGCACTCACTGTGGGCCTGGAGTGATCCTTCAGCATGTGCTCCATGTGCTGCAGACATGGAACAGCCTTGCTCCAGTGGTCCTTCCTCCCACTCTCCTCTGAGTGCCACAGATCAGTGAAACAAAAATAGATTTCAGTAAATAATTTAGATGACCAGGTTTTCAGTTTTCTGAATTTTCCATCTGTTTTTACAGTGGATTTCTTATTGATTGTATCATCCTTTGGTTGCTGATAGCTATGAGTAGCAATTATTACTATGCAGGTTTAAAGTAACTCTCTTAGATTTTGGTGTGGGGTGATTGATTTTAGTTGAGACACGCTGAACCCAGATTTTCACCAGTCTGAAAGCCTCTGGGCATTCTTGGCATCAACATGAGTTTGAGTGAGAGTTGCAGAACCCTCCCCATGTCCAGGGCTGCATTTATTGTGGCCAAAGATCTCCTACCAGCCCTACTTCTAGCTGCAACCTGATGCTCTGAATACAGTAGCATATGGTGTTCACTTTATCTTGAGAAAAGTCAAGATACTTACAGTCAGCTATATGAGTGTTTGATACTATGTGTTCTCTGCCTGTGCTGCTGGAAGGTCCTTCCCTCTTATTATTCATTAGTGAGTAATGAAAAATACACTGGCAGTGAAAATCCAATATCTGTTGGAAAATGGATGTCACTCGTGCTTGGCATCCTTCTTGGCAGAGGCTGTAATGATAGCAGGTGGAAAATTCATCTCCTCTTGGTTATGGCATTCACAGCCACCAGAGGAGCACAAGTTTGGTACATTGGACAGCAGGACGTGCTTCAGGGCCATTAGCTGACCAGATTTCAGTAGCATGGCATTTATTTTTTTAAGAAAGGGATAATATACTTTACAGTTTAAGATATAGATTTGTCATTCAGATCGTTCCTGAACTTAACAGGTTTTTGTCAAAGGAGTTTTATTTAGAGAGGTGTCTCTTTTGGAGCCCCAGTTTCTCAATTTATCCTGATCTTTCATGTGGTGTGACTTCACAGCTGTGACTGCAAATGATCTGTGCAACAGTTAAAGATAGAAGGGGATTTAGCTTTATGTGTTGAAAAGAGAAAATCTTATGCTGATCTTTTATTTAAAGAATCCAAGTGCTGCTTCATGAGGGAGCCATCTTGAACTACTGTTCAAGCTTCACAGACAAGCCTTTAAAAGCTTCTTCCTAAAATAGCCATGTGCATTGCATGGTTTGTGGTTAAAACACTGTCCTGGTTTAGTGACAGGTATCTGCCAGGGGAAAACTAGAGTTTTCCCTGGAATGGAGAATGTAACCCCCCTTCCCTCCGAATTACTATAATTTTGCAATTAAGGGCTTTCAGGCAAAGATTTGGGA
>VZUI01065057.1:0-14033 GCA_013401135.1 Cettia cetti | reverse complement strand
AAGAAAAGAAAAGAAAAGAAAAGAAAAGAAAAGAAAAGAAAAGAAAAGAAAAGAAAAGAAAAGAAAAGAAAAAGAAAAGAAAAAAACCCCCTCCAGTTTGGCTCAAATAGCTCAGGTCAAATAGATAAAAAATATTTATCAAGACTTTGCTACTTGTGTCTTTACAGTGTGCCCTTGCTGGGGTTTATCAGTGCCAAGAGCATGTCATAATTCTAGAAGAAGGGAGGCAAGGGAGACCTAATAAATAAGTTACAGGGAAATTTATGCTTCCAGCCACCTGCTACCCAGTCAACTGTGTTAATGCCTGGCAAAATCGAAGTCCCTATGAGATTTCCTGTCTCCTGAATATTAGTTTCCCCTGTAGTAGGTAGCTACCTCTCTAATGGGTTTCTGGCCACCTGCAGACCTGTCCAGCTGGGTAAATTGCATTGCATTGTAATGAACCTGCTTAAGCAACCAGGAGGAAAGTTGCTTCAAAATTATTTCCATAATGGGAAAACAACACCCTTAATTAAAATATTATGCTCTAAAGTATCAAGTAGAACAGTTAGAAACCCAAAAACACTTAATAGGAGCTTGCCTTTTTGTCCTATCTTAAATGGCAATGAGTGTAGCTGATGATACCGTTGCAGCTCATATATTACCAGGACAAACTAAGTTGTGTGATCTGTGTAGTGAGACATATGGGGACATTGGAGTCATTATCTGGACATGCTGTTGGGATATTTTATTAAAACACATTTTCTAGACACTATGTTATGCACCTGGAGCCTAATGTATTCATAGCTAATAAATTCTAATGGATATATAAATGTGCAAAGAAAGTAAGGTCAGAGAGAAGGTAGATGTGTCCCATAAATAGCACACTCCAGAGTTTTTTTATCTGCATGATGACAAATCTCACCCTCCTTTTATTTTCAGCCTCCCCACACAAAAATACTCCTCCTGGGAAAAGTAGCAGAGGAATCCAATGAATATGTTATTCATGGAAACATCAAGGAGGAATGGAAAGAATAATCTAGTTTTTCACATTGCCATGTGACTTGTCACAGAGAATACTGTCACTGGAAAATCCTGACAGAAAAGAAGGAGTTTTTTTAAGCATGGCAAAGGTGATAGACAGGGAAAGACATGTCTCACCAGAACAGCTGAGAAGGTGCTGGCCTTACTGGAAAAACCCTGCCATGTAGTTTTCTGTCACATTTTTTTTTCAGATCTCTGTTTTAATCTGTGTCTTACAAAAAAATGGTCCTTATCTTTAATCGCAATCTTGCAGGGATGGAACTGAGCTGCTATTACCAGGCAGACACTGGATACTGTGGTTGCAGTCACTGAGCTGTGGGATTTCTCCTGGAGCACCACACACTATGTTACCGGTCCCTGCAGTCTGTTAGGGAGCATCCATTTGTCTGCAAATGCATGCTGTAAACTGGTAGGTTTGACTTTCCAAAATTAAGAGGAGAGTTTACCAGATGCTCAATCTGGGCATCACTTCATTTGCCTTGTGATGCCTCAGAGGGGCTGGGGTCCTCGTCTGCTCTGCTGGCTCTCTCAGCAGCCAAGATTGTGGGGTGACTTTGGGTGGCAGAGATGGCTTGTGAAGTAGGAAGGGTCTTATGTTTGCAAAGAGGAAGCTGCTTTGCCACTTTTTCTCATAATCATGAGAAAGTGAGAAGAAAGATTGGAACTATGAACTTTGCTGAACCTTAGGTGCGACAAAATCACTTTATGGCCCTGAAAAATACCTGCCTCCTCTGTTATGTCATTGCACTGAAGCTGGTGCTTTTGCTTTTGGCTCTGGTTGAGTAAATATCATGGGCTTGCCATCCTTTCTAGCTTCTCTTGAGTTTCTAAAAGAACCTCTGTGCTGAGTTGTTTCTCACTGGGCACATATTCCTGAACCCCAGCATGAAACAGTCAGCAGTTAGTGACAGCAACTACAAAGAAAATCCATGCCAATTCCAACTTTGAAACTTAAAATATAGTTTTTAAACTATCATTTCTGAGACTCTGCCCCTTTTGTGATCTTTCTAGGGCTACATGAAATGTGGTTAATTAACCTGCCATCACCTTCTTTTCCATGAATCTACAGTCACATTATCTACTTGGTATGCTGAAGCTTTTCAGTGGTGTGTGTTCTTTCCTGAGCAGACCTTTTATTTAACCCCTTGGTAATCTATTAAATTAATTCAGTTTTGCATGAGTTGTTTTATTTTTTTCTTTAATTTTATTTTTTAATATTTTTTCTTGTGTGCTGGTATTCCTAGTCTTAGTGGTCTTACTATTAGTTTTGAGGCAGAAAAGCCACATTACTGTAAGGTGCCCTGGATGGTCACTCTTTCAGTTTGATTCTTAGCCCTGGCCTGGACTCGTCCATGCTTTTGTGGAAGGAAAGGCTTCTGTGTCTTTGCAGAACAGACCTTACAATACCTCACTAACCAACAATTTTTTTCTTAGCTCTTAGGGATTTTTTGTCTGTTTTTCTATGTTTTCAGTGAAAGGGAAAGCTACAAAAGGAGGAAATTTGCATTTAATAAAGAGGCTATGAAAAATTGAAGCTTGAAAATGTCCTCCTGCTTGAGGGAACCTTAAGATAGTGAAATAAATAGGTAAAATTTAGATAAAATGGAGAAAGATAGCTACCACTGCAATGCAGTGAAATGGAATTAAGGAGTCTGAGTGATTCTTTCTTGTAAAGGTCAACATCATTGACTGAATTTTTGTGAACCTAATAAATTCTAAGATATGCTATAAATAGGAGCATCTCAAGGGCAATGCTTAAGTCATTCAATTGAAAAATGGGACAAAATAAATAGTAAAATGATAATGAGAAATGGCAAATCAAGTTAAAATGGTACGTTTAGACCTGGCTTTCTTGATAATACAATTTTTAAATGTTGCCAAATCAATTCTTATTTAGAATGCATTTTGGAAAGAGATTAATTGACTTTGGATACAAACCAGGTTTCTATACTGGTTTTCAATGAGACCAACATTATGTCTATTTGATTATTTCTAAAGACTGTCAAAATAGTGAAAATCTCTATTTACATATTTGCAATTTGATATGAATTTTAACCCGTAAATTCAACATTTTATAAGAAAAGGAAATAATGTATTGCCACACTGCATTCACTGTAGAACAATAATATTTAATTTTAAATTTCACTGATAAAAGTACAACTTATTAGTAAGGAGGATGACTAGTAACAGGCTTGTAATAAATATTTTCAAACTATTTTTTTAAATCAAGAATTCAAGGAATTCATATAGCTAATACCTTGTAGGAGATTGAAACAAAGGATCATGGTGGTCCATTCTAGTTTTAAATTATAGTCATTCATAGCTTTATAGAAAATGGTTGCCAATTTTATATTCGTGTATAATGTTTATTTTTATTCTATGAATCAGACTTGAGGCTTGTCTTTTTTTCAGGAAGAAGAGTGTCAATTCTCAGCATTCAAAAATGTTCTGTTCCCAGCTCCTGTAAAAGCTCCTGTTGTGCATTTCATCCTGACTGTAAAAATTTCATTGTCCCAAGATAACATCATGATTCAGAGATCAAGTTTGTCTTTGATGAAGGGGCTAGATCAAGTAATTATCTTATCAGGAGATGAACAGGAGCTGGAGAAGAGATTTGAGCTGGTGGCTGCTTTCTGCATCAATGCAGATGATGCCAGCTGCCTCCCAGCCTGGCTGGCTCCTTGCTGTGTTCTGCCTCCACTGATGATGCTCCAGCTTCACCAGCCAGCCAGGAACACCCTGCCCTCAGCAGAACACAGGCTTTGACAGGCATCTGTCAGAGGGAGAGTGAAAATTCAAACAAACAGGGGCAGCCCTAGGTCTGTAGGTGTATTTTACAAAGCTGCCTCTGATAATAGTTTATGTAATATTTAGCCACTTTCCTGAGCTAGTGCTTACTGGTCAGAGTGGTGAAGGACAGCATCCAGATCTGTCATGTTAAACCACATCAGAAGAAAAATGGAAAACTCTGGACATACTTTTCTATTATGTAATCCACTTCCTTGGTTTTGAGATCTTTTTCATTCCCCTGTCCCTCAGATAGATGCACTATACTTCCAAATTAATGCATTTAGACTACAGCTTCAGCCTTTTTCCACTTGTTTGTCTGCTGGGAGCGCACGCAGCAGATCAAGGTAAAGCAATAACAGGAAAGCATCTAAGCTTAGAAGCACAATAACCAGAGGCACTCTCACAGAGCAAGTGGTAAGGTCATGGAGGAGTCACAAGGAGGGCAGGACCTAAAAGAAAAAAAGGACTGAGACAGGATATGTACACAGAAATAATGCTGATAACATCTTTGTCTTGTGTTCAAAGCACTCTGGTCTCTAACAAAGAAGAGCAAGTGTGACTTGATGGGTAGGAAATAAAGAATGGAAGAGTAGCAGGTGGCTCTGGGCATCTGTAATTCTTGTCTAGTAGAAGTCAGGGTGGTGATGGAGACTTGCTTACTCAGGTCAAAAGGATTCAGGATGCCAGCAGATGTGCAAGGGGTAGCAAAATGCCTGAGAGCACTGGGGGAAACAGCTGAAGCAGCTGTTGGTGTTGCAGGAGCAGAGGACCAGAACGAGCATCTGGCAAGCATCAAGCCAGGAGAGGAGCCATCCCTGCAGCAAATTATACCAGTTAAACTGGCTCTTGTTCCCCACACTGGAAACCTTTAGTCAAGCAAATACCTTTCACCTAACTTTGTGAGTGAGTTTTACTTTATTTCTGTGTACTGAAGGTCTCATGAGGTCAGCCAATAATAATTTGGGTTCTTAAGCTCTGTAACATGAAGTCAAAAATGGACAGAAAAAAATGTGGAATAAGTTGGTTTAGGTTAACCTTGGTAGGTAGCTCAGCCTCACACAGGCCCTGGCTCACTCCTCCTCAGCAGCTGGATGAGGGCACCAGAAGGGCAGCAGTGAGAAAACTCATACACTGCTACATCAGCACAACAGAACCCAGATACATCCAGGCTCCAGTGGAGTTTGCCTGTTATATACATCTTGTACAGCCCTCCCACTAAATATGGGTTTTTTTGCTTTTGAAAACCATTAGGAAAACTTGTGGATTTTTTATCTTTAGGGGAATTGCAATGAGGTACTCCAAAAGAGAAAATAAATACTCAAACTACCACTTTTCAGCTTGTTTTGAGGAACCTAACAGCCAGCCAGAGCTGTGCTCTATAATTATGGTAGCCAAGATAGATGAACCTAAATAGTTTTTGTATAGATTTCTGAACGATCAATATTGCTGCTTCTTTTTTAAGCCTCTCCTGTGACATAGATAGATACATAGCTAGAAAAGTTGTATATTTGGCTGCTGCAGATGTGGGAGAATTTCTGACAGGTTCCCTAAATATACTGAAAGAAACAATTAGAGCTTTCATTATATTCTCTGACATGGAAAAGTTTAAGATGTTACCTATAAATGTAATATACTGGTTTCTTCTATAAAAGTGGTCTAGCTTTTGGAGGAAAGAAGGTTCATTAAGTGTATAGTATTTGATACCTAAGCTTGTAACTAATAATTTGGAGTGGTATTGGTAATGATGGGTGATTTCCTTGCTCTTTCACAAACCCCAGGGACAACAGAAGTGAAGGTCATCATGGCTAATACTAAGGTCTGCTTTTGTTTCCAAGTCCTTTTTTATATTTTCTTGGGATCTGAATTTCAACAACAAACTAAAATGCAGTTTGAATCCCACTGTTCTTTTTCCTTCATAGGGGGAATACAGAGGACCAGAAAACAATGTCAGGAAACCCTTGCATTTATTTTTAGGCCTGTTCGTTAACGGTTTTCCCTCCTCCCCTCCAGACAGAGTCCTGTTGGAGCTGATGACTAAGGATTGCAAAACCTGCCCGTTTCTTGTCGTGTGTTCTGCTCTTGGCTGATCTGAGGGCCTGGAGAAGTTCAACAGTTCAGTGAAGCAAATAGCAACCCCCTCCCCAGAAGGGTAATGCACTGCCCACATGAAACTGTGATTGTGATTAAAACAGAAAAGTGGTAGCTGGGAAGAATCTAAATGCACATTTCCTCCTGTCACTGTGTGGTTTTTGCACTTACCAGATGGCAGTTTCATACTTGCTGTGAATCCTCCTGTGTGCCCTGTGGGCAAAAAAAGGCAGTCCCGCCTTTCTCCCTCTCTGCTCCTCTCCTTGCTGGCTCCCTTGGGCAGGAAATTTAGCTCCCAAAAAAGGCACAAAGAACTGAAAGAGCAGCTGTGGTCTGGTTGACTGTGTGGTTGCACTTGTGGCCATGCCAGTACCAGGAGCGGGGTGGGAACACTCACCCAGGGATCTTGGGATGGTAGGATAACATTTGGTTGGTGGCCATGCAATCTTCAGGTGGCTTAAAAAATTTGTGAGGCATGGTCAGGTAGGGAGGCTTAGGACTTGGTAATGTGAATTACTGTGAGGTCTGTAGGCCCACAGGAGTTCAGCAGTAGATGCCAATTAAAGGATCAAAGAGCAAAGATCCAAATGCCAAAATTAGGTGATGCTGTTTGCAACGGAGAATGATTAGAATAGTGAGGTGCTAATTTATGCAGCTGGAAGGGAACTTTAGAGAACTAACAGGTATGGGTGAAGTAAAAATAATTAAAGTTATATTTAATGAGAGAAGTAGGAAAGCAGGTTAGCACTGTTTGCTCTCTGAGGAAATGAGAAGGAAGATAAATGAGAGTGAATAGAGAAGATAAATAAGAAAAAAATAGTTAATGGAGGAAAAATGAAAATCACTATTTTTTTTCCTTTGTCTAATGGTATTAGAGAAAGAAATAAGAAAAATATAATTGTGACATTAGGGGAATTTCATATTCCTTGATGATGAACCCATCTCAGCTCCGACAGTATTTGATCATCTGGATAGACATCCGTAGGTAAATCCTCTGTCAAATTAATCACTTTTAAGTAAGAAAGATTTAAAAAGCAGTCCTGTAGAAGTTCATCTGTAGCTAAGGTAAAGTTTTCTTTTTCTGGCTGTATAGCACCATATTTCTGCCAGTATGTTGTGGAAAAGCATCTGGCTTATTCTTGCTCACAGAAAAGGACATAACAGTACATTGTATTGTTTGGTGAAACTACTGACTTGAGCATCTGTTGCAATTAGGGAAGAATTTATTGATATTTTGATATCAATGCCATATGGCTTATAGAGAGTTTCATGCTCTTAAAATTCCTGCTATTTATATGGGGCTGGTCAATTGGTAAGTTTGACCAAACAAGTTCCTCCAGCTGTGGAAGCATTACAATCTTTTGTGGGCACTGGGAGGGTGTGAGCCCTGAGACAATGCTGATGGCATGGAGCAAGGCAGTGCCAGAACTGGGGACAGAAAAAACCTCTTGATTTCCTGACTACAGCATTTTGCATTAACCTAATATATTTCTTGGGGAAAAAAAATGACACAAAGAAAACTGGAAGGTTAAAATAGGAAAATCAGTGTACTCTGCTAAATTAAACTTTATTAGCATGAGGAGCCAGCAGGAAAAATGTCAGCAAGGTCTGAGTACTCAGCTGTTTGCATGTTGTTTCTTGAAGGGGGAGAAAAATCCTTCTTTGCAGACCCACAGAGGTTCCCCAGTAGCTACAAGTACCCTTCCTTAGCTCACCACTGTGTTCCCAATAACTCCTGACACCCTGAATCCTTGTCTCTGAATACCATCTGAAGAAGGTATCTTGTTCATCAGAGGAGACCATGAGTTTCAGGCAGTGTCTGGCAATTGCTTGGCCACAGGTAGTGTAATTCAGCTATTGATGTGTGCATGTGATTGATTGCTCAGTACAAACCCTTAGATCCTGCATTCTGGTTTTTCTGGCAGGCTCAGTACCTGTATTTATCTCCTGGGCACCAGAAGGCTCTGCAGCTCAGACTTCCAGCATCACAGGCTGCCTGTTCTGCCTGCCAGCCTGTGCAAGGATTTCTTGCTGTTTAATTCCACAAGTCTCTTTGGAGTCTGGTGGCAGCAGTCCTGGGTGCAGATGCCTCTCCTAGGCTGTGTCTGATGTCTCCAGACTTTGGTGCTTCTGGGCTAACAACCTGTGTGTACCTGAAATGTGCTCAGCCACACTGGTCTCTTTGTCTATTAAGAAGCAGTGTGTGTGTGAGGAGGGAGGGTAATTAACATGAACTCATAAGACACTTTCCTTGAGCTCTGAGTATGTATTTACCTGGTGGTTTCCAGTCAGTGAGTTCTCTCATCTCTCTTAGGGAGGACATAGACCACCTCAACATCCTCCTTGCCCTCTTAGCTTCAAAAGAATTTATACCTTGCATGTTTTGAAACACAATTAAAGGTACAATTTGATCTGTCTATGGTCTGTCTAGAATTGCTGTCTGCCACAGAGTATTCTTATTAATGTATAATTAATATTAATTAACATGGGTTTCAAAGAACCAGAAAGGCTTTAATGGTGTTTAGGGAATTCTGGAGACACAGAACACTTGCAAAGAGAAATTTATTATTGTTTTTCCTGATAAGGTGATTTTTCAGGTGTGAACACATATTGTCACACAGAAATACAAGTTATTTTGTTGTTGTTTAACCCCAGCCAGCAACTAAGCAACACGCAGCCACTCTCTCACACACCTCTTCCCCTGGGTAGGGAGAATTGGTAAAAAAATTAAAACTCGTGGGTTGAGATGCTAACAGTTTAATAATTGAAACAAAGTAAAACATAATGCTACTAATAACACAAATGAAAACAACAAAAATAATTGTAATGGAAAAGAGGGAGACAGAGGAATAAAACTTAAGACCAGCACACGATGCAGAGTGCAATTCCTGATCACCCACTGACAAATGCCCTGCCCATCCCTGAGCAGCAACCTGTGCTTCCTGGACAACTCCCTCAAGTTTGTATTCTAAGCATGATGTTCTGTGGCATGAAACATCTCTGTGACCAGTTTGGATCAGGTGTCCTGGCTGTGCTCTTTCCAGGCTTCTTGCACACTTGCTTGCTGGCAGAGCATGAAAAACTGAAAAGTCCTGGATTTAGAGTGAGCCCCACAAGCAACAACTAAACCATCAGTATGTTATTGACATTTTTCGCTACTAAATTCAATACACAGCACTGTACCAACTACTAAGAAGAAAATTAACTCTATGCCAGCCCTAATCAGGTATGCATATGTACACATGGGTGTGAACCTTATCAGAGATCTTAGTAGAGAACTCTACAGTGTAATTTCCTGTTTAGAAGAGAACTAAGAGGCTATCAGTCATATATATGAACATAAATACTTTGAATTAAAAGAAATAAAACATTGTCATACTAGAATAAAATGTTTGTTAATTTCAGGCAAAATTTAAGCAAAATATTAAACCGTATTAGTACTGTGAGTTGGGCTGTGTACAATTACATTATGATATTGGCACATTGATGGATTTCTATAGTTTTAGCTGAGATCTTAAATTTGTATCTCCTCAATTTTAACCATACAGGAGTGATTTTTATTCTTATAGGTCACAGCTGAATTTAGTTTGCTAGGTTAAATAACCTAATATTTACTGTGTTCAGAAAATAGAGGGAGCTGACATCTTGTGGATAAGATGGTTGTCTCTGGGTACAGTTCTACGGCTGCTAAAGGTCCATGATGCTGTTAGTGATAAAGTGAAGACTTCTGGATTTTTAACATACATAAGTTGTAACTACTATACTGTTATTGCATATGGGGCATTTGTTACAAAGCTCAGCCAGTTTGCCTTCAGTAATCAATCATTTGCTGTGAGAGGTTTCATTTCTTGTTTGAAGCTGCTGGTGTAAGTGTTTCTCTGAGACAGGATGCTAGACTCGATAGAAACACAGAAACTGCCAGGTCAGTTCAGCCTGCAAACTTTGCAAAATACCAGAGGTCTATTTTTAACCGAGCCTCAGCACAACTCTCGTGACTGCACCTATGATACTGTGTGACAAAAATTAGGCTGGATTGCAGTTTCTTTTTATCATGGTTTAGTTTGTCATCTGCAATAGTAACTTCTTTCCCAGTGTGAGTGATGAACTCACTTTTAAATAGGTTTGTTCAGTGAGAGAGACAGAGAGAGAGAGGTTGTGCTCCATTTGGCTCAACTGAAGTCATCCCATGAGCCCTCAGCCGTTCTCTGCCTTTCTTATGTCTTTTTTCATGTTTCCTCTGGTTCCCATAGAAAACCAGCAGAAACCAAACCATCTTTTTACTGAGTCTCTGGCTTCCATGCATAGCTCGTTCATGATACTGCTGATGTATTTATTGGTCTTTGGAGATTAAATGAGGCACAAATAGCACATATAGCTTTTGGAGATGAATTCCTTTATTCTGGCTATGTCTGGACCAGAGTTTTAATAGCTGGGCTTGCACTAGTTCAAGTTATTAATATTGGTATTAAAATCAGAACCTCTAATGTCATTGTACGGCTTGATTGGTTTAAAAACTCAAGAGGCTTGTTTTTAACTAACACTTTTATTGGTGTTCTTCTGAGCCTGTAGTTGCAAAAGCTTTGACTTTCACTGAGTTTCTTCTCAGCAAAAAGAGCTGGAAGTGTCCCTGTGCAGTGTCCTGAGGCCAGCAGCAGAGCTCCTGGGAGTTATGCCAAATATATGAGGCATGGAAAAAAATAATGAATTGAAAATAGTACTAACTAGGCCAATCTCATTAATACCTTCTAAACCCAGGAGTTTACAAAATTAAGGATGTAATTAGGAATAATGTGAGTCCTTTGAAATCGTGGCCTTGAGACACATGGATGTTATGTGGTGTAACTAGAAAACAGGATTGGGATCATTAATAATATTCCTAAAAGAAAATGCAAGGCAGTGAATGGAAAAGACCAGGCTCAGGAGCCTGATGGTTGGGTATGGAAGTGCTTAATGGTCAGGACTCCTCAACTCCTGTGACTGTGCTCACTGAGTTATGCAAATTGAGTGTGGCAGACAGTATGAGACAGTATGAGTCTTGGGCCCCTCTTTTATAATTTAAGCTGTGAACATTCAGCCTGAAAATAATACATGCCCCAGCTCACAGGGCATCTGTGGGCTTTGGTATTTCCACCTGGAAGGTGAAATAGGTATTGCTGGTAGGAAGCTGTGGCATTGTTTATAGCTTCACTGTAATTTAATGGAGACAAAGATTCCTTCTTGGGCTCAGACTATGAGTGCTTGAGTGGCAGTAAATTGAGAGTTTCCTTTTGAGGGAAAAAGCCTGTCAGTAGGATAATTAGAGTAGAAATCACTGGTAAGATGATATTTTCTCTTTGACATAGCCTGTGCTTGGGTTCAGTTTCCTTGAACTTGCACAGTATTAACCCATGCAAAGAAAAGCCCTGTCTTTGGCTATCTCTGCTGCAGCATCCTCTGTTTCTAGGATGCATGGAAAATACAAGAAGACCATGAGATTTTTCTCCTCTGTTAACCATTGTCTTTTCCACACTGGATCGACTCAGTTCAAAGGCCTCCTACCTACCTGGTCCAAAAGGAGAGCTTTGCCATTAACCTTCCCTGTGCAGTTGCTTGGCAACACAAGTTAAAGATCTAAACAAAAGGACAAAGAATAATTATTTAATTCCCAAGACAACCTGAACAGCTTTGGAGGTAGTAGTCTTTCTGTTGTTTGGCTTATGCTACAAAATTTTGCTCACAAAGCACTGTGACACCCTCAGTTATCACCAATACACTGAAAAAAATCCTTGTTGCAGACACACATATGGCTGTAGAAAAGAGTGTTTCCTGGCTGGGCTCTTGCTGTCGGGGGAGGAGGTGTAAACAGAACAACAGAAAACTGCAGCTTGGTGGCATATGTTCCCCTCCACCTGGGAGCCCTGACAGCAGAGTCCCCTGCTCCTCTGGGCAGAGCAGTACCCCAAGCATGTGTCTGCTGTGACCCTCGTGTCCCCGCTCCTCTCATCACTAGCAGGGAGGAAACACTGGGGGCTGATTCATGCACGTCTCCTTGCTGTCCCCAGCGCCGGGTGACATGGCTCATTATGTACCGCAGTGGCAATTGGCATTTCCACTCAGTGCTGGAATGAGATGAGTCCTTGCAAGGCGTGTAATGTATGCGCTATCCGTGCCAAAGTGGAGCCTCTCTCTTGTAAAACGGCTTTGATACGTCGATAAATGGAGCTAGCTGACAAAAATTCCTTAACAATGAAGTATCATTTCAAAGCCAATATTTTTTTAGAGTGCTGAAGGTACAAGGAGCTCTAATGACTAACAGAGGATCGTTATGTATGCAGGTGAAAAAGAAAGATGACAAGGATTTTAAATCAATCTATCACATTATGCAGTTACCTGCCAGCAGTGAGTTTTTCACCCCTTTCATTTTCCGCTGCCAAATACCACATATTCAGGCTGGTAAGCAGAACATTTGGGGGCAGAATTTACATTAAAAATGAACCTTTTACATAAATTATGACCTCTTTTGTTTCCCTCCTGACTGATGCACTTTAGCTGTCACATGCCCATTGTAGAGGGACTATTCTTTCCCTGATGCGTGCATGTAATTCTCATTAACATCAAGGCGACTTACAAGTACTCATTTGGGAAAGACAGAACCCAAAGTGCCTCTAAATGCTTATGACAGGGGTGCCCAGATTGCCAGGTCCTGCAAGCAACAATCCAACATGTTCATCTGGCTGAGAGCCTTTCCCTCCCCAGTGACTCTCAGCCATCCTGCGGGTCCCACTGCCCCAACACAGATGTCCCCACAGAGACTGACACCATCCCCCTCTGCTTCCCTCAACCCCCCTAACATCTTGAATCCTCCCCTGCCTCCTCCGAACCCCCACATCTCCCAACAGCCTGGGCCATCACACCGTGCTGCTGCTGTCCCACCATCTCTGCCGTGTGTCCCTGCTGGTCCCTGCTTGGGGCACTCAGCAGGCAGCACCAGCAGCAGCAGCGGCAGCAGGCACAGGCAGCAGCAGCACCTCCAGCAGCTGCAATGCCACCAGCTGCTCTCTCTGAGTGCCACATGGCCCAGGTGTGTTCTGCAATCTGCTGGCTCCTTGCACATCGTGGAGCTTCCTGAGCTGGAGAGAGACAGCACATGTGAATTATCCCTCCAGCGGTTCTCCATGAACACAGTGGCCTTCTTACCTGCCACACACACCTCCCATCCTCCAGTTTGACCGGCTGTTCTCCACAGGTCTGGTACATCTGGTGTAAGAAAATGAGAGCATGCTGGAGGTAATGGTAATCCAAACTGTGTGTGGATCACAAACTGCATTGTGGGAGGTTACTGTGCCACTGTGGGAGGTTACCTCTGAAAGTGAGGAGCTATTTACACTTTCAGAAGTGCTTTCAGCTTCATACCCAACTGACATGATCCCCATCTTAGGCACAGGCAAGAAATTTGGCTGCCTGCAGTTTCTCTTATTCCCAGATCCTCTTGCAGCCTTAGTACTGCCACAAAAGGTGTGAGACCAAAACTGAGTCTCCTGCAGACTGGTGGGATTGGTAGGTGGGGGAGAGGAAAACCTGTACAGTTATTCCAAGGGGAAGGGGAGGATGGCTGGTGAGTTTGATAGGACTTGTGCTTAGTGCCTGTAACTTGTCTTACTTGGTAAAAGAACACTGAGACCTAGGTTCTCATTTGAATAGGGCTATCATTTCCTCCTCTGTAATACCTCCTTCCATAAGTGTAAAATAAAAACCAGCCCAAATAATAGCCTAACTGATGCAGGGGAGCTTAGAGAATAAAAACACTTCTATATCACTGATTTCTAAGGGCTGTCAGCCCCTATTCCAGCCTTTGAAGAAGCTGAAGATTAATTACAACAATAAAGTAACTCTCAAAATAACAAGATATCTACAACATTAGACAGAGAGAACAGCCTCATGGAAGAAAATTGGCACATAGGCAGTGCGTATGCCAGTGGCATAGGCATCATCTTAAAAGTAGAAGTCATGAAAGAGAGAAGTATGGCAAAACTGCAGATATGAATCATACTTTCACCTTTGGGAAGAAGTAGCTCTATGGAGAGGAGAGGAGAGGAGAGGAGAGGAGAGGAGAGGAGAGGAGAGGAGAGGAGAGGAGAGGAGAGGAGAGGAGA
>VZUI01065051.1:0-34807 GCA_013401135.1 Cettia cetti | reverse complement strand
GGCCGCTCCCGCCCAGGCCGCGCCCCGCCCCGGCCGTTCCCCTCAGCGCCGCGGGCCGGGGGTACCTGCGCGGCCGGCGGGGCGCCGAGGGCTGTCCCGGCTCGGCCCTCAGCCAGCGCAGCTCCCCGCACACTCCATTTCTTGGCTTTGTTGTGGTTTTGGTTTTTTTTTTTTTTTTACTCCTGCTGCCCCGGGACCGGCTCGACCACGCTCAGCTGGGCGGGAGCATCCCGCTCATCCCGGCACGGGGCGGCCGTCCAGAGGCTCCGCTGCCGCTGCCGCGGCTGCTGGGGATGAACAGCTCCGTCAGAAACTTCTTCCGACGCGCCGGTTTCCCAAGGAATGGAAGGAGCCAGGCTCAGTACAAGCGTGCGGAGGGCGCGGGGAGCACGGGTGCGGAGCTGGGGGCGATCCCGGCTGGAGAGGTGGAAGGGATGTGCTGGTCCCGCACGCTCCGACGGCGCCGCTGCTGCCGCCGCCGCCTCCCCACCTCTTCCCAGCGTCCTGCGCCTGCTTCCAGGGGGCAGCCACGGCTCGGCAGGGCAGCCCGAAAGCGCCGCAGGATATCGCACACCCGTTCCGAGCTACGATCTCTGCCAGGCCGCTGGAAGGACTGGGAGACGTGAGAACCATGGTCCGAGTTCTTGGTGGATGCAACGAAGTTCGGACCAAAATGTCATCCTCAAAACATCCTGGACTCATTTTGTCCTTAAAGGACTCGAATTTTGAATCAATAATGCCATTTAGAGCAAATCTCAAGTTACTCCACACAAGCATGTGGATTTCAGACTACTTGAAGGTGTCAACCCATAGGCGCAATGACCCTCACTACATTTTTTTTCCACATAAGCCATTTCAATCTGCATAGAAAAGAAAATGCACATGAATATCTTCAGCAACTCACTTTTTGGACTTCCTGAACTGCTTTGCACAGCTCCAAACTTTTTTACCATGGTAGCTCTTTTTCAAATAAGAAATGTCCTTGAAAAGGGGGATATTCTTTAATATATACAGAGCAACTATGTTACCTCATGAATATTAATGACACTTCAGCAATGAAAATAATTTTCATGCAAGAGGACCTGTGTACGTAGGTGCATTCACTGGCAAAGTTCACACATCATTCTCCCTTCTGGTTGCAAGTCCCTGGTGAAACATGGAGACTTTTGATATAATGAAGGATATTGGGAATGCTAAGCTCTCGAAATGCAACATCTTTATGGGAAATTAAAAGCAAACAAAACCGAGGAGAATTAGGCAAGCAAAAAAAATACCAAAAGAAGAGTATTTGGCTTGAATGGGAATTTCCTACCTCTTCAGGGCTGATTTACCCATCCCTACTTTTTGCTCTTTAAATTTTAAAGCAGCTGAACATTTGCTCTGTCAGTCGAGAAAAAATGGACTTACTTAAACTCATGTTAGATCCCCCGGGGATATCATGGGGAAAATAGGACAGCAGTGCTAAGGAGAAAAGCTTCATCTCCAGCATCTTTTACAATTAAAAACTTGAAAACAGTGAACAGCAACAAAAGAGGGGGAAAAAACCCCATACAAAACAACAGTTTTTCATTAATTTTTATGCTTTAATTCAAAACTCAATATTGTAGCCAATGACCAGTGTAAAAAAAAAGTGAAAACAAAAAATATTTTTTATTGACATCTGATTCATCAAATTCCACATGAATAGACTCAAAGTATGACCAAACTAAGCAGCACATATCTTTGCCATGCCTGAGATGGAAGAGAAACTCAGCATCCTTCAAGCACATTCGAAATACTGCTGGAAGCACAAATTTACATCCCCTAAATTTTGACTGTTACGTCTAAAACTTTTCCTTGTTAAGTCCTTCCAAAGCTTTATCTATAATTAAATAAATTTTCAGTTTCCAGAGGTTTAGCTTTAGGCCTTTTAAAAAAACATTATGGTGGCCCTCAGGAGTTTCTTGAGCCAAGAAAACCAGGGCAAAGCAGCCACGCCCAACTACAACCAGCTGCCTGAAAATTTTGGAAAGTTTGGATGTGGTATTAGGAAATTTTGTCTGTGACATTTCATCCTTCAGAAAAAGGAGGTGGAGCAAGAACAAATCTCCATATTTCATAGGAATTACACAACTGTGCAGCTCCAGGGAACTTCCTTCCATGGGTACAGTTGATTATTAATTATACCAGCCTCGAGAATGAACAGATTGTAGGCTGAGAGGGGCAGGTGGGATGAAACCCATGGTTCTTATTCATAGCTAAGGAAGTTTCAAGGACTTTTTAACCTCTCGTTGTTTCAGATTAATGATCTGGTTTCAGTGTATTCTGGTAATTTCGAATGCAAGTCCAGCATTAATCTTATTACAAGATTTTTAAAACTGTCAAACAGACCCTGCATCACCTGAATGACAAGAATTTGAGGTAGAACTAAAGCAATAATGGGCCTGAGTCCAAATTCAGATTTCTTGTACAAGAGGTAAAAAGTTAAATATTTTGTTCAAAAAAAATACCATCTACATATTCCTTGGCATTTCATAAGTTTCCAAACTTATGAAATCTTATACAAGATGTAGTTGTATAAATTAGCTGGGAATTTTATTTAGCTTTTTTTTTTGCACCTTTTCTGAACCCCCTAGAAAGTACTCTCATGACCAAATTAAATCTTCCAAATAATTTTGAAGAATGCTTTTGCTTACATGAAAAGGTCTCAACCATCTCACTCTTAAGGCCCATACGACCTTCACCACTGAATTCCCAATCCTTTTCTATGCTCTGTTCAATACTCTCTGACTTCCTAAGCTCTTTTTAGGAGAGATGTTTTGACATCTTTATCCCATTATTGTACTTTGCTTCTGTACTTCTTCAGTAATTTTTCCCCCTTCTATTCAGACTTGGTTTATCAGTTGGCCTTAGTAAGCCAGTTTATTAAGCTTAAACCAATAAAAAGTTAAATTAATGCAGACTTTTTTTTTTTCTTGTGTCTGTGAATAGATTCTTCCAGCAGTTCTTTATGTTCTTCAAGAATAATAGAAGTCATTAAAAGCACCAGTTAGACACAGATCTGGAAGAGGTGTTAAATACATGAATGTCTCCTGATGTAAGGTTATTGTGACCTTTAAGATAATTTGGCATTTAAATATAAAAAACTTTGTATCAATTTTTACTAAGTTCCTTGCTCTTCAAGATAAAACACTTTTTTAAATTAATGACTGACAAGGAAAGAAATCTGTTCCTATTTCAT
The DNA here is from genome assembly GCA_013401135.1 of Cettia cetti. Taxonomy (NCBI): domain Eukaryota; kingdom Metazoa; phylum Chordata; class Aves; order Passeriformes; family Sylviidae; genus Cettia; species Cettia cetti. The sequence goes on along the minus strand of VZUI01065051.1, from coordinate 31,587 downwards.
TACAGATAAAATACCATCGAGTCATTTGTTGCAAGTCTCTCGCTATTTGAAAAAGAAAATGAAAGGCTTCCCTGACTTCCCCTCCTTACCTCTTTCACCTCATTGAAGGAAATAATTCTTCTACAAATTAGTATAAAAGCAAAAATTGTTACTGTGCAGCAAAAATTAAACAATAAATCATCTTCATTTCCTGTACGGAAAGTTTGGGTGCCTTTCTTTTTTCTTCTGATGGTTTTGTGACTTGGCTCTTCTGATTTCCATGGTTAATTCATTTCCTCCTCAGGTTACAAGCCCGATGACACAAGGGCATAATGGTTTATTTTAAGAGCTTGGCCTGTCCTGTTGGACACCACTACGACCTCCCAGACCACTGCTGCCTCTCCAGTGGCCACAGAGCTTTGGTTGCTCCACTGCCACTCCTTTTCCAGGGACAACAAGCCACAGAAATAGGATGGGCTTTGCAATGTGTGTAAAGCAACCTGAGAATTTTACACGTCAGTGTCAAAGGCATCTTGCTTGATGTGAAGCCCTGGAAGAGGAGTGTGGCTTCATCCAGAGCTGGGCCTCCCTCCTCCTGCTCCTCCTTTTCCCTGGAGCTCTCTCCTGAGCCTGGGCCAGAGCAGCTGCACCCCGGCCATCCCAACCATCCCTCCACATCAGCACTGCCTCCTCCAGCTATAAAAGCAGTTTTTAAATAATCTCCTGACTTTTGTTGTTGTGTGCAGCAGATGTGCTCCTGTGCCTCTGCTCCACTCAGAGCTCACATCCTCTGAAGGCCTCTAATCAATGAGATTTCCTGTCTGAACTAATTGAAATCAATGAGAACAATAAAACAGAACACAGCAAAGGAAAACAGGAATTTAAATATGGTAGCTCAGGCTTTTGCTGAATGTTTCCCAAACTTACTTCTGTTCTTTACTGTATCTGGGCAGTAATAAAACTGGAAGACACCAGTCATCCGTGCACTCTGAAATAAGCAGAGAAGCAGCTCATTTACCACACTTTTGGCTGAGGACAAAGCTGAGTGAGTGCAGATGACCAAAGAAGATTATCAGAGGTCTTTGCCAATCACAAATACAATGGAAAACAAGTGTTACTCACCTTGTTCAAATGCAAGGAGGTTTTCTGCCTATAAAAATAGGTATCATTTTTTTAAAATATTCTCCTCAAGGGAATTTAGCATTTAACTCTCACAGGAGCTAGGCCAAAATGAAGCATCTTACATAAAATATAAATTACAGACTTAGACTGCAGGGACCTGAAGAAAAAAAGCAAAACATACTGGAGATTATTCCTGTTTCCGCACATTAGCAGCCTGTCTTAGGAATTATCATAACTGACATGCAAGGTTAATTATGTTGGCATCCACAACTACCTCACCCTTACACCAAAGCTGCTGCAGACATCTGAGATTCAAAGGTGCTGGAATGGACAGATCCCTCCTGAATCTGAGAGATCCCTGCACAAGTTTAGGAAAAAAGCAGGAGAGGTGTTTGGAGCCTGTGGTCCCAAACTCAGCCTGGCTCTGCTGCTCTCAAGACCAGATCCACAATAAAAGCTGAAAAGAATGCAAATTCCGTGTTCTGGCTGATCTCAGTGTTGCCTCAGCATATGTGGGAAAATCTGTGTTTAAATTGGAGTTTGGGAGATGTGCTCAGTGCTTTGCATGTGCTTATGTGCAAATTTCTGGGTAGGAATGGACAAGTGCTTACTGAAATGCTTTAGTGAAAACCAGATCAAATCAGGACATTTCATGCACAGAGATTTCAGTGGGGGTCTGCACTCATAACTAAGCAGTCATTGCAGCAATTTCCAAAGACACCAAGGAAAGAATTTAAAAGGAAAGTCAAGTGTCATGTTTTTAATGCTTTTAGAGGGATTTCAAGCAACTTTAGATGACAAACATTTCTATCCACTGCACTCCTGTTCTCCTATCAAGCCATAGCTAATTAGCTGTAGGCTGCCCTGCTGCTAACTCAGGCAACAAACCACTAGTGACTTGAGCAGATGTTCTCCTTTTCCTGCCAATAGGAATATTTACTAACATTATTTCTTTTCATGCTAAGGTTTTCTGCCTCAAAACTTGCTCCTCATGATGGGGACTATGCCACATTTAACCACTCTCAGCCATAAATACCCATTTGCTAAGGCTGGTGTTTGCTTGAAAGCTACACAACAAGATTTTGACAGAGCTGAATTATACAAAGTGGGGATTACGTAGACTCCACGTCTTTAAAAATTAGAGTTGATTGAAGTTTGTTGTTAAAAGATGGAGTTCATCAAACCCATGAGGGCTCTCTGCTGTCAAGCTGAACATGCACTTGATCTTTATGGAGGTTGTCTCTGCAAAAAGAGGAGGCTGCTCAACAAGGGGAAGAGATGTTCCCTGCTAAAGCCAGCTTTTATTATGCAGGAATATCATCTCCACTTTGTAAACAAAGCAAAGCACTACCCTCTTCTAGTCAGCATTCACCAACCAGCACCTCAGGGACATCTCAGCAACCTTTGGTAAACAAGAGCAGATAAGTTATTTTTTTAAGGTTAAATGTATTTACCAATCATTGACTACTCGGGTTTATTTACACAGAATTTCCAAAGTTCATAAATACCTTCAGTGCTAAGTTCACTTTCCACATGGATCTGGTAAAATAGAGATGGAGAAACTTTCCCAAGGGCATGAGTTAGTCACAGTGAATGAAGAATTCATAAATCCTGCTTCTTGCTAAATCCAAATTATGTTCCGTCTTATATTAGTTGGAAGTTTCTGAACTGCAGTTAATGCTACCAGGTGTTAGGTAAGCTTAGACTTTATTGCTTCTCAGCCTCTTGCAAACTGCAAATCAATTTCAAAAAATGAAATATATGTGAGTACTGTCTGATGGCTGCCACGTCACAGAGACCCAGGGCAGAATGAAAGGACATGAAACAGACTTTTTTTTTTCTCTCTCTCTCTCTTGATTTTTCTTTTGTCCTTCATTTGGATTGAAAACACAGGCCACAGTGGGTGGTAGCAAATCACTGAGCAAATCTGTGGATTACAAGGGTTAGGAGATCACAGGAACCTGTTCTCCTTCTCACTGCAGTGGTGGAAGAAATCACACATGCTTACCTCACTAAAGGGGCAGATAAACTCATTAATTTAAATAGCCATGTATTAAGTACACAATTAGAACTTTATTGCTAATTATTTGATTTCCTGAGGGGCAAGGCTGGATGTATGTAACCATTACTGGGCAGCAAGTCCCCCAGATTTGCTAATTTGTCGCTTTGATTATCTGACTACAGCCTGTTGCATAGCTAAAAGTGCACAACAGTGACACATTCAACAGCTGGGGATAAAAACACTTCACCTGTAGTCTCACATCTCTCAGAAGGCAAACACAGCACTCATTTCCAAGCCTTGTAAATATTCAGAAAGTCAGAAACAGCATCAGTACATCGGGCTGTCATCCAGTTCATGTAAATTTTACTGAAATCAAGGGGATTTTGTGTAGAAAGACTAGATTGGTGCTGTGACCTGATTTTGAAAGACAGTGAGCACCCAGCCCTGCCTTTGGCTCCACAAACAGCTGTAGATGTTCATCATGTCAGACAGGGAAGCCATTAGCCTTTCAGCATCCTGGTATTTGGGATCATTTAGATAGATTTACCCAGAGGAAATTACTGTAGCTATTAATTTATGTTCACTTCCTCACACGTAGGGGGAACATATGAAAGTCAAGTCGTCTCTGCTGCTGACAATAAAAGCCCTGCATTCAAAGATCAAGTACTTTGTGGTCTGGCTGGCCCAAGTCCTTCATGCCTTGTCAGCTCCCTGTCCTCAGTGGAAGACCACCAGTTAATGGATTTAACCTTTCCATCAGTGAGAAATAACAGATCAGCTTGTCAAAAATAAGTTACACTGAGGCCATGGACGTCCCCTTTCCCCTTCATTTCTTTTTACAGCCATTGCATCTAATTCCCTTCACCACTGCTTTCCTTGGTTTCATCAAAAACACAGTTATTCAAGCAAGTAAAAGGCAGCTTAAAAGAGCAAAGTTGCAGCTGCTCACAGGGCTCTGTGCCCTCTGAAACTCAACTCCCACACGTGCCAGCTTCAAAATGTCACCAACCATCTCCTGGAGACACCTTGACAACCTCTGCCAGCTCCTGGCTCCAGCAGCAGGTTAAGACAAATGATCATTTAATAACTTATTTTTCCAAGGTAATGTAAAGAAAGAGCAGAATCACTCGGTGTCAAAATAAATCTCTGCGGGAGAAATTACTGAAAACAAAACAAAATTATTTTTTCTCTGCATTCCATGCGTTTGCTGCTAATAGAAGTGTTTGTACATAACATGAGCAGCCCTATACTGGCAGAAAATATGGGGGTGTCAAAAGAGAATCAGAGGTCTGCACTGAAAAATTCCAGGAGCAACAGCCCCACAATTTCATCTTGGCTCATATTTCCAGGAAAACACCTGAGACAACAGCAATAACAAAACAAAACCCCAACTGTAGGCAGTAGAAAACTATAATATTTAGGAAATTAAGAAGTCAGGATAAGAAACTGCTAAAAACTTTCTTTTCTGTGACACTCAGGGTCCTGGGACTATCTCAAATGGATGAAATTGGGAAATCTGAAATACGTCAGTGATTTTTGTAGTTTCAACAGTAGAAGCACTGAAGTGAAATGAATTATATTCTTTGTTTTTTACAAACAAGTTTCCCCTGGAACAAGCAGAGTTGAAGTACAAGTTTTCAGGTCCACATATAGCATTCTGCTCCTGGTAGTGCCAGTGAAACGGAAACCCAGATGTCATGGGCTCCAGGTCTGCTCTGGGAAAAGGACAATTCTCCAAGTTTATCAGAAATTGAAGATATTTGCCATAGCAGGCAAATTTTGATGCCACAACTGGCTGTAGAGTGGATTTCTATCAAGTTCAGCAACCACCCATGGACCCAAAGATTTTGTTTAGTTGTCTATAGAGAATATTTCTCTTTTTCAGGAAAAAAGAAAGTCCCAGAGGAGGTTGGAAAGACAAACAATGCTAAAACCAAGGTTATGATGGGGACTGCTAAGGATCTTATTCCATAATACAGCAAAGTAATGGACCTGTGTAAGAAATTTTCCAAAAGGCAAACTGTAAATGAACTGACCTCTTAATGTTTATTTTACAGTTCTAAGGAGTGATTTACTACTGTTTAAAAAACCACATAGGAGCAGAGCCAGCACAGGATGAACCTGAAACTATCAAAGCATCAGAACACCAATTCAATACTGCCCATATTCAAAGTATCCCAGAACAGAACAGAACAGAATAACAGAGTGGTTTGGGTGTCATTGAACTCCTTGGAACTGGTACAAGAAAAATGGACATGCTAGTGTTTTATGGCTTTAATTTTTTACCTTGTTTTGTCACAGAAGATGATCAATCACTGCAGAGTCTCACTTTTCCATAGAATTCAACACTAACTTGCAGGAACCCATTATGTTTTAGCCTCAGATGGAAAATGCCAATATTAATTAGTATTTTGATGCTAATTAGTATTGAAACTGAATCGCAACTATTAGGATATTAAAGGCAATGTAAATTATCACAGTGGTTGTTTCAGGGATAGGGAAAGGCCTCAAGTTTAATTTGGCTTTTAATTTCCCGTACCAGGTGACTTTAGTGATAGGAAAAACATTCCTTCTGTCAAAGGCCATCTGAGGACAAAGTGATGTAGAGCAGAGCAACATTTACAGCTTCCCATGGGGATTTCTGTACATGCAGCCAATTCTTTGTGGGGTTGTGTTTTTACCAAAAATCCCATTATATAATTTTTTTGGTGGGCGGGGGGCAGGGGGGAGCAGTTGATTCGCTCTTAACTTTTTAATGTTTTGCATAATCACACATTCCACTCCTGCATCTCCCCAAATTTAAAATGGGGTGTTTTTCCTATTACTTTCAAAGGCAATACAATTGACCCTACCTTCAGGGGGGACAGGAGTCAATCCAGGTTTCAGGAGACAGAGAAGGAGCAGTTGACAGATTTCTCAGCACCAAAAGCCTAGCAGTCTTCCAGAAGAATTGGGAACTGGAAAACAGCCTGCTATCAGCACTTGCCTGCACTTATCAGCAACACCTTGAATTTTCTAATCTGAGAGATCTACAACATCTACTTACAGAAAAAAACCATCCACAAAGCATGGGCAGCCCCAGCATTTTGCAAATCATTTCACTGTGCCTTGAAAAAAGCATATGTCAGTTCTCCCTAGCAATGTTTCCAGCAAAAAGCCAAACAAAACACACAACCAACACATTCAGTGGGATTAAACTTTTTTTGCTTTTCCACCACTCATCCATAACGGCAGTGACATGGAACTTGCATAACTCCATCTGAATCACTTTATGCCATCTCTGGGCTTGTCACTGAGCATTTTCAGGGTGTAATTTTACATTTCATGGCAGTGCTGGGTTAGCAGTTGGACTTTGTGATCGTGTTTTCCAATCTGAACTGTTCTAAGGTTGCTAAAAATCCCATTGTCCTGGAAATAAGATGGAGTGAGTCAGCTGTGGAACCCACCCAGGGAAACCTGGCAAAGACCAGCTTTTGACTTTAGTGAATTCCACCAGATATTTTACACCTTGAGTTTCTGGCTTGAATAAGGGATCTGAATGGGAAACATCTGCATTGACATACCTAACCTGCTATTGGTTTGATTTATAACATTTACCACCTGCTTAATGCCACTGCATAAATACATAACATTACTGCTAATTTTTTTCCCTGAGTCATGTTGTGAAGCTGAAGAACCTCCTGCCTGACTTCACAGTGATGTGGTCTGAAAGCAGAAAGGGAACATGAAAGAGGAAAACAATGTAGTTTTGCTCTAATGGTTGCTCCTGCTATAAAACATACATAAACCTTTTGCAATCTCATACAGTTTTTATTGCCCCCAGAAAGAAAAACCATCCTGTTACACATATTGGCTGTGCTATAACTGACAGTGCATGGAGCAGACTGATTTCCCTTTCGCTTTAGGAATGCACTTGGTCACTAGGAAAAGAAGGAAAGCTGAGGAAAAAAACTTGAACTTGAGCAGGGGATCATTTTACATCACACTGAGATCAAGCTGGCTTGTAACAAACTGCAGAAGCCGTGAATATTCTGTGATGCTGAGCATTCATCAGGCTTTTTGGGGAACCTCAGCCCCCCACTAGGCCATTGGAGCAGGACAGGCAAGGGATTGCTGCAGAGACAGATTCCCTGGAGTGCAGAGATCCATGGTTGGATCTCCCCGGTGTGAGGTGAGCACAGGGATGGACAAACACAGCCCCCTACTCTGCCCTCAAGGAGCCAGGAGATGTGTGGGACAGCTCCACGGAGATTTTGGAGGACAGCAGAAACGCCACAAGGCCTCCCCTGCTGCTGGAGGCAATGACACTTAAGGGAGGGAACAGGATCTTGCCTGGAGAGAGGATGGGAAATTTCAGTGGCACCGGCAGGAGTTAATCCAAGCGTGTCTAATGAAGTGACAGGTGATTTCCAGGGCCCTTTCACCACTTGAGCTCCTCCCTGAATTTCCCCTTTTCAGCTCATCCAAGCTGAAACTGAGGAGCCACAAACAGGCTGTCACACTCCATTGGTGTTCCTTCCCTCGGGGTTGGGAGCAAGGCAAGTGTTACCCAAATATCCAGGGAAGAAGAAAATGAAGCCCCAAAACAGCTACTGAAATAAAAAGGTGCTCCGAACTTTCAATATTAAAGAAGGAAAAAATAAAAGAAGGGTAGGCCCCACCTCTGCAAAGCCAGCACTGCACACATATATAGAAATAGGGAGCTTCATTTTTTAGGGGATTTCTTATTTTGCCTTGGGAGTCCTGGTGTGGGCAGAACTTCTCTGCCATATCCTCCACAGGCACTGATCTTATTTCTGTTTTCCCCTTTCATGCTTCCAGGAATTTCTTGATCAAGAGGATTGTCCAGCCCTGGCACAGCTGTCCAGGGCAGTGGTGGACTTGCCATTCTTGGAGAGAATTAAAATCCCAGTGGATGTGGTCCTTGGGGATGTGGTTTAATGGTGCCTTGGCAGTGCTGGGTCGGTGGTAGGATTTGATAATCTTTGAGGTCTTTTCCAACCTAAATAACTCCATAAATTATGAGCTTAAAGACAAACCAGACACTGCAACTCATCACCCATATTTGTGCCACTAGTGAATCTGCTCTCCAAGTTCAACACTCAAGTGTTGTTGAACTTAATATCCTTCCAGGGAATTTTATTCCTAACTGGGTATCAGGCTCTGTCACGACCACTTTAAATTCAAATGTATGACTATTGTTTAAAAACAAATGAAAAATGTGTGGATGCAAATATTTGAACAAAGAATTGCTCTGTTTTTCTCCAATCAAGAAGCAGGCAGTACATACAATGTATCTGGCCAACTGCATTCAAATAATAGCTCAAATCTTGAATATTCATGGCTAATGAATAATCATCACGTTGAAAAAAATACAGAATCCATTTCAGAGCAGTTCTGTAAAATAAGTGCAAGAAAATTCAGCAGGGGGAAATGATATGTAACTTTCAGAGTCAGAGTTTTCTACACTGCAGAATTTGTCTGATTTGCTATTTGCAATCCAACAGCTAACTGCCCTTTCCCTCACTTCAGGTTCCCAAGCAGTGGATTTCCCTCTTTCCCTGCCCCATCCCTAGGGATCACTACCTTAATTAAAAGTATCTTGCAGTATCTTCCCAGTAAAGGACAGTAATAGGTCAGTAAATAAAAGTATAGAGTTATATATAAATTTTGCACAGCTTTTAGAGCTTTCCCCTCTTTAGGGGTCACCAAAAACTGAGTAGAGATTCACAGGGATTCCATTTCCATTACAAAATTATAAACAATAATTTCAAAATGCTGGAGTTTGTGTTTTCAAATCAAAACATTTCCTTTATGCTTCTTTCAGAACAAACTGAGTTTTAGACTAGAAACATTCTTTTTTTATTTAATTCTCTTTTTCACTACTAATCGGGGGGGTTTTTGTGTCATTGCCCACTGCAGATTGTTGTGCATAGCTTGAAAATGTGCTTTGACTTATTCCAGGGATATAGAAGATAAAACTAAGTTAGCCATTAAAAATAATTATAACACATATATAACTAATAATATAATGTTGCTTTTGATCTTAAAGGCTTTAACTGACTGACTGACTCTTGAAATCTCCAGATGAAATCTGTAAGGGAGGCAACGAAGAAAGGAAATCTGGTGACCAAGCAAATATCTCAGCATCAACAGACAGCTAAATCAACCAGAAATTAATTCTGTTAAAGCTAATGAAGCATCTCCCTTGCACTCTTTAAGGGTCTAAAATCAGATTTTAAGGACAACTTGCAGCTCACATTCAAATTGGCCTATAGGTAACAAACTGGAAAACATCCTGAAAACCCGACTGGGAGTATTTCTGTGCCTCACCAGATGTTTATCTGCCCATGTGCTTCCCCCAGTAAAATATGGTGATGTTCAGGAATGTAAAAATATTTCATTAGTCAATTTAATGCAGCTGTCTTGTAAATTCTCCCTAGTTACACATATTCCTTTATAAATCACGTTGGTATCATCTTGAACACCTATTTTATCCTGACTGGCAGATATAGCATTTAATTGAGAGAATTTATGGGATGGTCAATGCTGGGTCTCACATATAGACAGCAGTAAAGTAGGATATTTTTGTCTTAATCCCAATTTTTTTCTTGCAGGTCCTCACACAAAATCCCAGGATAAAACTGGTACAATTGTTCACAGGAAGAAATTAAATGCAGTTTCATTTCCCATGGCATTCCTTCTGTTCACATTGGCAGGTCCTTGAAGGGTCTGGGAGAGTTTAACTCACACCAGCTGGGGTTTTTAGGGTCACAGTTCTAATGAGAACAGGACACATCCATCCTCCTCCATCACCAAAGTTACTCAAGCTTCAGTTCTAAAGCCTCATCTTAGTTATGATCTCATCTCAGAGTTTTCCTTCATCACCAGCACAGCAGAGTCTAGCTTTCTGTCTGCTTTAAAGTAATCATTTATTTTTTAAAAGGTGCTGTAAAGACAACTTAGGCCTGCATGGGATGTATGCTGTTTAAAAGGTTTTATATTTGGTAGAAGTTAATAACAGCAAAGTGGATTAAAAGTAAAAGCAGAAGAAAAAAATAACTCTGTAAGAGTGGTGTTTGTTTCTATAGTCACAATTTGTTGTACAGGACATCAAGTCACTTATTAAGTTAAACTGAATTGTATCTGTTTATTAATTTCACATGTGTTAGATCCAACAGTGATCTCAAGTTCTATAGTTAAATTTGTGTTATAAAACTGGGATGTGTGATACCATTAAAACTGACACTAAATTCCTGTCAGCATGACAGAAATTTTTAAATCTTGTCTAATGTTCATCAACATTGTCCTTCCAGTAAATTATAGTGACAAGGGAAATGCAACTTTATGGTTTGATTGCTAGAAGGCTCAGAGTACCTTTTTTCAATTTGGGGTTTTTTAAATAGCTGCATTTACTGCTAAAAACGTCAATAAATTGCCTTTTTGCTTAAAAAAAATCATCCTTGAAAAGCTTAGAATATTTTCCCTACTGAAAAATCTTACAAAGAAATTTTGAAGGCTGGCAGCCAACAAGACTGTTCTAATTCCTTTGTCCCCGTTTCTCAAAATATCAAAATGATGTTACGTGCCTTGTTGTCCCAGATTGTCTGTCTGTGGATTGCAGGGCAGAGCAGCTCATTTCATGATAACCCAGAAAGAAGCAGCTAAACACTCAGCCTTGACTGCCATCCCCACACTCCTGACAGCAGCTGGGTTGTGCTACAGTGACAGGGTATGGGCTGGATGAGCTCTGGAGGAAATAGGGGAAATATTTGCTGCACCTTCGATTCTCACAGTGCCCCAAGAGTGCTGAGTATCACCAGCAGCATTAGAGATAATGTGAATTTATGGGCAGTGGCACAGAAGTCTCTGGAAGGGCTGTACCAGACTGGGTTTCCTCAGGATCTGACACTGCCCCAGCCATGTACAACATCCTCATGTTGTGTTATTTGTGCTCACCACAGCCTTCACTGTCCTGATGCTGGGATTATAAACCAGGTGTTGACTGTTTCAAGGGACTTCTGCACCCCAGCACATTCCCCAACCACCTGCAGTTACTGAAATGCCACATCTATATATATACATACACTTAAATATCTGGATATTCAGATTTATATATATTACAATACCTATTCCAGGCATTGGAACAGGCTGCCCAGGGTAGTCATGGGGTCCCCATGTCTGGAGGGATTTAGAATCCATGTGGATGTGGCACTTGGGGGCATGGGTTAGTGATAGGCTTGGCAGTGCTGTGGGAATGCCTGGACTTGCTGATTTTAAAGGGTTTTTCCAACTTAAATGATTCTGTGAATATATCTATCATATATATTATACTGTATAATGCTTTCCTATTTATTGCACCCATTTGAAAACAAACAGGGAAAGGCTTTGTACTGCCAGGTTGGATCCCTGGAATGCTTAAATAATTCAGGGTCTCCACTTTCACATCCTCAGATTAGTGAGGGTTAGAACGTGGGTATCAGTTGCTTCCCCGTGCTGTGAACAGTGGCAAGGATGGAATCCTGACTCAGCCACCCATCATGGGGTAAGGATTGAGCAATTCGGGCAATCTGTCCCAAAACAAAAGCCTGCTCCTGTAGGCACAACTCCTCCATGCAAATTAAGAACTTGAAGCCCGGTGACCCAGCACTTCTGACTTAAAGTTGAATTTCCCCCGGGCATAAAGGCAACACAGGCTGGATAAAGCCTCAGGCTTTGAGGGAAAGCATAACCCAGTTATTTCCTGCAATGCCCCGAGTCAATGTGCTGCAAATGCCAACATCTGCTAACCTGGTGACACTTGTGGAGCATGACCACACTTATGTGCTTGGAGGCTTCTAAAGGGAACAAAAACTGAAGTAAAAGTGCCTTAAAAATGTCATCAGGACCCCTACATTGCCCACCCTCCTCCAGAAGCAAACCCATAAACAAGGATCAATAAACAGGCTCATTTTAGAGCAGATTAAGTCACTGCAAAGTATTTCTCAACCAAATTACCAACCACGTTTTTTAAAGACTTCAAAGGGCCCAGTTAATTATTCCCTATCTCCTACTGCCCCTTTTCCCATCAAGTCTCCTTTTAAGTGAGACATCCCTCCATTTGGTCACAGGGCCTTGGAAATGGCTCTGGAGATCCCTTTCCCATCTGTCCAAATCTTTTTTTATGTTCCTGGGCTGAAAGTGTAGCTTGTTCTACTCTGATTTCTTCCAACACTCATCTGAATGCTAAATTTGCCTGCTGTGAGGAGGCCTCCTGATTCCAATGTTCCTCATTCCAGGGACACAGATGCATTTCCCCATCTCTGTGCTGCTGGTCCCCATCGATGTGAAGGGGGTGTCACTTTTCTCACTTCCTAAGTATTGGAAAACAAATCCCCACGTGGCAGTGGGTTGCTGAAGCACCACAATGATGGCACAAGTGCTGCAGCTCTCTTGATTTCCCATTCTTAACGTGCCAAAGGATCAGTTCATCAGGGAGGATGCAGTCAGAAGAATGGATATCAGGCACCTCCCATGGCTTTAAACTGAAATATGAATGTATCACACAGGAAAGCATCCTTCTTAAAGTGCCTCTCTCTGGCTGGCACAGACAAGGAGAGAGGGCATGCAAATGGGTTTAAATAACTGCATCTAAAGCCAGAGCTGCTGTGATTCCGTTGAAACAAGCCAGTATTTCAAAGACCATTCACACATTTAGTGGCAGGTGTGCGTTGCTGCTGCTTATCAGAAAAGCCCCCAGCTGCTTTCTGTGAATTCAGCTTGGGGAGCTGGCGTGTTCCAGTTCCAATCTGCATTCTGGGACAGGTAGCAGAGCCCAATTAATCATGAGAGCTCCCTTGGATGGTCTCACCTTCTTTTGTCTTTGAACAGCACGAGGGAAAATAAAAATGGGTCATCAGTGCCTTAGCAAGAGGCTACAACATCCTTTCCTTGAAGAGATGTTACACTTTCAGCACAGACCTGAGGGGCAGGGAACAGCAAGGAGCTGCTCAGTGCCAGAGCTCTTCATCCGAGGGTGGGCACTGTTTGTCTGACAGGCAGCTCTAAACCACTGCTTTATAGCAAGGACATTGGAGAGAAGGGAATTGGGGCAATCAAGGGGAAGGCCAAATCTCACACAGGATGTGCTTCCAGACAAGGAGCAACAGGTAGATGAGAAAAGCAGGCTTGTGGATAAATAAACCAGACAAAAAAAGAGGTAGAAATGGAAGAAAGTTGTCCTGCGAGGCATAAAACATCATTATCCTTAATTTGGCTTACACAAAGAGAGTGAGGAGGGGCTGCACACAAAACAGAGGGGAGGAGAAGCAAAGAAATGACAGCTCAAGTTCTGACTTGGCAGAAATCAGCCAAAGCTGTGCAGCTGGAACAGCAGGAAGAGATTCCTTGGGATTGACACAACAGCAGGATGAAACCTGTGTTACATTTATTACAGAGATCAAGAAGAATAGGAAAAGGAAATAATAATTTAAAAAAAGAAACCAGACAGCTCTACAAGCATGATTTGAATGATAAAAATAGCAGGAGATGGTTGGCATGGAACACCTAGGAAATTATACCTAAATTGCAGCCTGGGTTTACCCACAGAGAGCTGGCCTAACACATCTCCCACTGCCTCACTAAGGAGGCAGCAATAACAGGAAAGGCTTGGCAGAGAGAAAATCTGCAGGTATAATTACATGGCCTGCAGGAAACATGGTTATTTACATACATATTTATGTCTAGATGTATATAAAACCAGCTGGAAATGAAACATCAAGAGGGGAGCAACCACCACAATCAAACTCCAGCCAGTGCAATAGCAAAGAACAGGAATAAATTAAAAGAGATTTTACGTGACAGGGCAGGAGTTTTGAATCACAAGGCACATTCTGCACTATTGCCAGGAAAACAGTTGGGAATGTGTGGGGGCAAGAAACCCAAGAGAGGAGATGTTTTGTGTTTTCCTTTAAACACCTAGAAAGAAAAAAATAAAATAAAATTAGGTTTTGAGCAGAAGACATTTGGAGCCTTAAATTTCAAGGCTGAAAGAGTCTGATAAATTATCCTGACTTCAAACAGGAGGCAGTGCCAAGGAATCTTCCACAGTAATTCCTGGCTGAACAACAGTTTATCTAGGAAAAATACTTAGTCTCAATTTAAATACTACAACAAATTGACTATGTCCATAGGTTAATTGTTCTGGTGGTTAATTACTCAGCCGGTCTGAAATGTACCCTGAACTACTCTGTCTCCAGCTCCCCAATTCTGGGGTTTGTTGCATTTTGTTTGATTTCAGAGCTCTGTGCAATCCTCTCCCTGAAGGTTCTACAGCTTTTCTCCAAGTTCCCTTACCTTGGAGTAGGTTGGACTGCTTTAGTTTCTCACTACTGATTATGATTTTGAGATTGCAAATAATTTCTGCAATCTTTTTTTTCCCTAAGCTTTCCAAGTTTCTATTTTTTTTTTTCTATCCACATAAGATAGACACAATTTACTAGTCAATACCTGTGTTCCCACTGTGGGAACACAGTGATAAATCTTATTAAAAATAAATACAAATCAAAGCAATTGCATCTTAATATGAACCAGATGTCAGGTCTGAATTCTACAATCTGACTTCTAGTAGAGTTAACCCTGATTCAGGTTTTTTCCTGATCTTTTACTCTTAATCAGAAGAGAATCTGGGGCAACTACACAGCTCTTGTTAGAGTAAGGGAAAAAAATGGACAACACCGAAGGTTCAAGAGAGGATAACTGAGATAATAATGCCTCTAAATGACAGCAAAAGAAGGTTAAACATGCTGTGGAAAAGAGAAAATTAACAGAAGACCTTGCTGAAATACCAAATACCCTTAGGGAACAGAAAGGATGAATTTTAGTAGACTGGCAATTTAGTATAGAACTATGCAAGCATGATTAATTAATTAACATCTGAATTAGTTAATGACAACCAAAAACTCTGTGTTAATGCTGAGCTGTAGTAGGAGGAAAAACAAAAACAGCAGAGAACTTTCTGTGTTTGAATGCAGAAGTTTATCAAGCAGGATTGATTTTTATAATATAAGATATAATAAAAGAGCTCTTTGTTTGGAGAGATATAAAGTTTAGTCTGACTAAACCTAGCAATTAATTAATAGCCATGACACCAGTATGATTTATAAATGGTGTATAATTGAGTAGACTTTAACAGCATACTTCTGTAGGAAAGAAAGTTTGCTTCCAACTGTTGTTATTTCAATTCTACTGACCAAGAAGAATCCCAGGGCTTTAAATATGATGCCAATCTAATTTTAGCTTCTGAGAATCAGTTTCCAAGTGAGGATCTTGGACAGCAAAGTCAATAGAAATCATTTAGCCACTAATTCTTTTGTGCTTGGGGTTTTTTTTTTTTTTTGATTATTTTTGGTTGTTTTGTTGGGTTTTTTTTTAATTCATGACATTTCAGCAACGAGATTTAAAAGAAATTAAGAAAGAAAAATGGCTCAGTTTTCCTGGCAGCAGCCCAGGGTTCTCACAATGAACCCCTGCAGTTTTTGGTTAAGCCTCTTAAGTGCCTTGGGGAATGGCAATAATCTCTCCAGCACTCAGAAGTGTCTTTGGAAGCTACTTTTGCACACTTCTCTTTTTGCAGGGAGTACCATTTGAAGCAGTGCTCATTTTGAAATGCTTCCCAATTTAAATACAGCTCCCACAATAACCTTGACAGCGCTTTTGCCAGGGCACAGAAGCCCAGGAGCAGCAGCACCTCAGTGCCTTTATGTTTTGCTAGGACAGAGCACAGAAAGTCACAATGAAAAGAATTAGAACCAAATGCCAAGAGTGCATTGTCCTGATAATAAAATCATGATGAAACTGTTACTGTGACACCCATTTTTAGCTCTGTTTACAACAGAATTCCCTTCCATGGATACAGCTCAGTAATAAAACCAGGGAGAGAGCTTTTCTCATGGAGATTTGACAATTTCTCCAAGTAAAACCTCTCACATCTGTTTCGAAGTCTTCAGTCCAGGTTCATAAAGCACAAAATAAATCCTCACTGAATACACAGTCTAGGCTGAATTTTGTTCCCTTCCTCAGGCTACCTCCTGCTGAAGTCAAAGCTTTCTTAGAGGAGACTGTAAAGATTTAATGCAAGAACACTTTTTTAGTGCAAGAAGTAGAAACTTGACTCATTTATTGCACCATTTTTGTGTAAGTGTGACATCCTCTGGCAGGTAGTGGAGAGGAAAATTGATCCAGCAAGCAGCTCAATAAACTGCAGTATCCCAGAGCTCTGAATTTATGTAAGTTCTTATTCCAACAAATTTTACCAACATATTTGCCCATGAGCCTCAGAGTGATATTTGCCTAAGAAATAGTTTTGAGAGAGAAAAAGATGTAATTTAAAGCAAGCAATAAAGTCAGAGATGTTTACTGCTATTTCTCCTTTTTCTAATAAACAGATCTGAAAGCAGCATTGGTCAAAGTAACTTCCTTTTTGTAAAAGAGGCAAAGCAATGACAGATGAAGAAAAAAATTAGACTGGAAGAGACCTCTGGAATTCATGTTCCTCATGTGCCAGTAAAGAGTTTTCATGAGGAAAAAAAAGACAGAAAAGGCTGACTGACTTGTGGTTCCTATCCTCCTTTTCCCCATCATATTAGTTAATCCACGAGAGTTTATTGTAAAAGGTCATAAAGTCCTGAGGTGAATGATGCAAGGAGTCCTGGCCCAAGACTACAGAAAGAGGTGTTACTGAATTTTGGCAACAGATGAGAACTCCTGTTCCTCAGCACACACCACGCTCCCTCCCCTGATGCTGAAGCTCCACGAAACAGGAGGGCAATGCAAAGAAATCCTGCCAATGGGAGGGGCAGCCAGCACCCCCCTGCTCTCCCACTTTTGCTTGGCATCAGCCATGATGCTTGCCAGGACCAGCCATGAGACAATCCCACTCCCTAACCCATCTGGAAGCTAATTAGTCATCATGGAGCAAAAGCAGACCTTTTGTTGGGCTGGAGCAGGCAAAAGCAATGTCAGGAGAACTGCTGAAGGAGGTGGAAAAGCCCCTGCCTGGCTGATGGCAGCAAGCCAACAGATCAGCTTGGAAGTCTGGGAAACTGCAGCCTCAAAACCTTTAGGATTCTAAAATTGTTCTCTAAAGCAATTGGGCAATTGTTAGCCCAAAGGTCTAATGTTTCAAGCACAGAAAAAAAAAAATCTTTTAAATCATTTAAAAATGGTCAGATGAGGGAAATTTAGCCCTCCTCTAGCTGCTGATGCAAATGAATGATGCATCCAAATTTCTAACCTGTTTTTTAGACGTGAACCACAGGGCTAGACAAAAGCTGGTTTGTCAAGCTGATGCACAGAACTCTGCTGTCAGGAATGCCACTTAAATATTAACCAGAAGTCTGCAGCAGCCTTCCTACCATGAGCACATCCAGAGCAGAGGTGACATGGTTTATTTATCCTGCATGGAATTTGAAGTAAAAACTTCATCCAAATGGAATCTTGTCCATGGTACCATCTGGGTTTATTCCAGCAGGATTATCATTCTGGATTGTTTTATTTTGGGGGAAAAGCTCAATGGGGATTGTGACCTTGAGGCTGCAGCCTGTAGAGACTTCAGGAGGTGATGTACTTGTGTTTTAAACTGCATTTCTTTGTGAGGGATTTTTATTTCTCATACTCCAAGAACTGTTTCCCAGACTTCAGAAACAGGTCTCTCTGCTGAGTTTTATATTCTGTAAAAATCTATAACTTTGCTATTCAGAATTCTTTTCCCCTAAATTGATCCCTGCTCTTCATAAACTCCTCTCTCAGCCTCTGTACTTCCTCCCAGTTGCCAGTGACATCAGCTGTTGTCTAGGAAACCATCTTTGTGTTCTCCCGAGCATCCCAGCCCCAATAATGAAAGAAATCCCTTGGCATCCCTGGGTCACATCACGTTAATTCAGCAGCTCTGGGGGAGAAGCAGCTGATTTAGGGAGCAACCTGCACAGCACAAGGCTCTTTACAGGACAGCCAGAGTGAAGGAGCTTCCAGAAGGAAAACCTTCCTGACAATCCCCAACAGAGGTTGGCTGGACAGGGAATTGCACATATTCAAGCTGATCTCTCACCTTAGCCATTTCACAGAGCAGTGGAAGCCAGGACTGGTTGAAATTTTTCTCTGGTTTAATTAGGGGCTTCCAAACCCTTTAAAGAAAATCGTTTCCTCTGGGCCAGATAGGAAATCAATTAAGAGTAAACCTGCTAATTTCACAGCCTGATTATGAACAGCTCTCTAGAAAACTGCTCAATATCAGCATCAACTTCAGTGAAACCACGTGTGTGTTACTTCTTGGCAAAGAAGGGTTATTTGCCAACAGCATTTTTATTTTTTTCTTCTTTTATTTTGCTGCAGGGCTGCAACAATGAAGCAATCTGAAGTTTATACGTGTACACAAACACACACATAAAATGCACAGAAGACACAGCTGGAAGAAGCCATGAGGAATAATCTGGCTACTCCCACCTCAAGGAATAACCAGCTTTGGTTCTGTCTCAGACTGCTCTAAACAATGGCCTTTTAGGATGCATGCTCTTCGAGGACCAAAAGTGGAAAGACATCCATGGATTGTGTAAAAGCTAAAGGAAGAGTGTTCATTCTATCCCAAAAGAGAGCAGATATCTAAAAAAATGGCAACAAAGAGCAGGAATGAATGGCTTTCAAATAATTCCTTTTAGCATAAGGAGATTATTTGTTGCCCGTACCTACTGACACCATCTCCATGATTTTTTAATGATTAACCACACTCCTGGTCCCTTGCTCCAGGGAAAGCAAGCCTGCATTAAAATGATAGTTTAAAAAAAAGCCCTAATCCTGGTGATTTATAGCCTCTTACTGAGCTGTGCAAATGATCCACTGTCCTCAGAATATTAAAGCTATTTGCCATTCAAACCCAGATCTGATTTTCACAGAGGACCTCTCCCATTAATTGAAGGTTAGATCAATATCACTATCCGTGGTGTGTTCGAAATACATGCCAGGAGACATTTCCATATTAAAATTCAACAACATATTACACTGACAAACTCATTCTTGCCTGAGGCCAACCTTAAACAGGAGATATTTTACCCTGTTAATCTCATTCTCCTCCACAACAGCTTCTCACGTCACTTTGGCTTCCACCTTCAGAAATTTAATTCACCTCAAAGCTTGCACCTTTCCTTGTTTGTTGTCACCACGTTACAATTCTGGTCTTCTTTGTGTCAGGACTGTTGTTTTTTGGAATGTCCTGTTAAGCCAGCACAGGGGGGTGTGAAATTTGGGTGGTTTCATTTTTGTGCTTTGCACAATGCTCAGGACACTCAGCCACACTGTGACACTCCAGATAAGGTTCAGCACCTCTGCCCAGATGCAGATTTGCAGAGAAATCAGGAGCTTTACCAAAAATCAATGCAGACAAAACAGAATTTTTGCAGTTTAGAGTTACAGCAGCTACTAATCAATTAACTGGGACTCAAATCTTGCTCTCACCTTGCCATTCACTGCAGTCAGCCACATGTCTCAGCCAGCACTGTGAGGGAAGACAGCCTGGATGACCCCTTCTATCCCTGCTAAGAAGGGAAGTGCACTGGGAGTGGAATCAGAAATGTGAATGCTGTCCACTAGAACCTCTTAATTGTGTCAATTGTATTTTCCTCTCCTCTTGTTGGATGGGAATGCACAATCAGGAGGCCCAGGTAATGAGATCTGCAGGCTTTGCTTTTTACATGGAACGCTCATCAGGATCATCCATTATTAACCTCTGCAGCAAAAGATCACCAGGTCCTTTTCCTCTTTAATTAAAAGTTTGAGAGATAGAAAAAGGGGTCAGTTTATCCCAAGCATGATGTCCTCAGTGACCTCAAAAAGTTTTCCACCAAGGTGATTTGCTTTCACCACTATATACTTTTCTCTCTTCCCTCCCTGTTCTGCACACATAAGGCAAAGCAGACAGATGTCGTTTCTTCTTTGAAGCCCACAACCTCCAATTAACATGACTAACAACCATTTTAATGAATGGTTAATGATCAGTTTCAGGATTTTCCATTTCATGTCTCAAAAACAGTGCTGCTTTTTTGAAAACATATTTTATTTAGAGATTCTTAAAATGTCAGCAAAGCCCTAATACAGAGTTCACTAACTCCAAGAAAATTTCACCACAGATGGAACATCCAACTTGGAAGAAAAAATGGAGGGAAACTTCCCCAAAAGAAACTTTCAAATTGTTCTTTGTATTTTGTGAGTGAACATCAAGACCTGTGACATAACTGATGGATGACAGGTCACTCCCTCAGATCTCGTATCACTCACCAGGAAAACATCCCTGATGGGAAATGCAGAATTGAATTGAATTGCAGAGTTAGAGGAGGCTGAAGGCTCAGCAATCACTTCCAAAAGTCCCATTTGAAATCTCAGTGTCAAATATTTAGTGGATTTAATAAATTGCACCCACAGAAGCCATTGCACCTGGGCTGGTTTATATTTAAGATAACCTTCATGTGGATGAATGTCTCCCTCTACAATTTACTTTATTAATTAATTTAATTTAAGAAACCAAGGTGTTTCCCCTTGGGAAAAAAAAATGTGTGAGGGGGAATGCCTGCTTCTTCTAGTATTGGATAGATTTTTCTTCCATTTAGAAAGAATAACATTTAAATTATGACAACAATTTTTCCTTGTTTAAGCAATTCCAAGAATTAATGGGAGCTTATTACCAAATTAAAAAGAAGCAGTGGAGGAAGTAAAAAACCAGCTTGTATTAAAACTAAAATTAAAATTTGAAAACCTAAAGAACATCCTTCACCATTAACAGTAAACAAGGGCAAGTAAATTTTTAGCACACTGAATGGAATTTTGCTTCAGTCCTATGGGGCCTGCAAATGTAACCTGGTTGCAGAGATCTGAGGAGCAAAGTTGGTGCTCTTGACCATCAAACCTACAAAATTGAAACCTAACCTATGCTGCTCAGGCAGGTGATAAGGCCAGTTAATAGTGCTATTCCTACATGTAAGGTGATTTATTATCAACCTAAACAGTCATACAAACTGAAACCAGAATAATAAATTAAAATTCACTCAGAGGCTGAGGAATCTATGATTTCCATTTGCTTCAGAAGACATAGATGCTGGGAATTTGAGCTGGCTGCTGCTCAAAAGTGAGAATGAAGGTAAGATCAACCCCTCTCACTTTTAGGTAGCTAGAGCAGAACTTTGAAAAATCCTTTTTTGACAGATTTTGCAGCTTTTACCATTAAGAGGAATGAGGAAAAATCACCTGAAGATGGAACTGGAAGAAGTTGTTTAAAATCACCTTAATCTTCATCGTACTTGGAGGCAAAGCTGTCCTCTCCTGCATATCATCCCAAATCCCAGGATACATGGTGGTTGCTCCAGAGAGAACATTTTTCCCACAGAGATCCTTATGGAAGTCAAAATCACATCCCACAATATTGTTTTAAGTAGCTTCTCTCTTCATCCCCTTCTTTTCCTACTGTTAAAATGAGATGAAGGCTCACTAGTTCAAGCTGTCTCCCTAAGAAAACTTCAGGAAAAAACCGGCTGTGTGAGGATAGGAGAGCAAGGATAAGGACAGCACCTTCCACTCACCTCTGCAACCTCAGCATAGCAATTATACAAGCAAAACACTCCTGGGCATCAGCACTGTTCATTCCCAGTGGTGAATTCCTTCCCCTCTCCATTGGGAAGCTCCATGCCCTTTTCAAGAGAGGAGGAGGAGGAGGCAGCAGCTGCTGCTTCATTTTCCAAATCCAGTGCCACATAACATGAAGAACATGCTTTCCACTCAAAATTAGTAAGGCATTTCTGATATCAAGCCTGCACAGAAATATCTGGATTTTAGACACACATGGCTGGCACATGGAACGTCTCCAAAAGGATCTGGAAGGAAGAGTTGGGAAAAACTTTAGGATCCACACTTAACATGAACTGAAGGGACAGCCAATTTATATATTTTTCTAAATGAATACTGACAGTTACTACTCCTGGATCTCCTCCTGAACTGTGGTTCTTCTGTGAACAGCATGTCATGCTTTCTTTGGGATTTAATTTAAAAGGAAAACCACCCAAGCCAGTGGATAGCTTTCCAAGTCAGGTTTTTACTAACATATTAATTGGAGATGATACCTTGGAAAATTTTTTACACTGATGGCAGGGCTGCAACAATGCAGCAATCTAAGGTTTATACATATACACAAACTCCAGTTTTGAATTTTAGAAGTTAATGCCTTCACCAATAAAGTCAACTTTTAATGAAAAGTATGCTTTCGATTAAAGAATATGCAAATTACCAATAGTGCATAATTACTGTAATGAATTTAATGCCATCAGTAATAAACAACAAGCCTTTAAACAATCTTGAACCCCAAATTTATCATTCCAGTGTAATGACAGAGAAGCAGCTCTAGACACGTCTCCAGTGGGAGCTCTACCTCCTGGCTGTTAGAAACTGGGCTGTTCTGATGGTCTGCTGGTGGTTTTCATCTCCCAGATGTATTCTCTCCCAGTCAGTCCTGCTGTCAAGCTCACAACTTAATTAATTTATTTACACTGTTGCTAAATGGATGCATAATCTTCCCGTTAAATATCTTCGAAAAGTGTGCACCAAGGGAAGTGCAGAGTCACATCTCCTTTTCCCCAGGTGATTCTGTACATATATTCTGTATTGAATTCACACTTCTATCCCTGCCTAAATTTACCATGTGGACTTTTGGCCAAAGCCATAAATTTTTCAAATACAGCCTGAGTAGTGTATTTTTATGACATTACCTTCATAAGTAATATATTAAATTATATGAAATAATAATATCTTTTAAATACATGGAATATATTTCATATCATAAAAATAATTGCTTTAAAAATTTTATTCCTATTTTTACAGCCATATTAAAATAGACAGAAAGCATGCAAGAGCAAACCTGCCAAACTCACACCTATTCACCAAATTTGACCAAATTCACTAGGTTGGGTGTTTATTCTCTTTTTAGCTCATGTTTCCCTGACCTAACACAAAACATCAGGATAGTTTTATGGGTAAGTTTATTTGAGGAATATCCTAAAAGCAAGTATTACGTCCTAGAAACAAGTATTATTATGCCCCAAAATGAACTTAAATGGAAAAGAGATCCTCTCTAAATTTGAAGCACCTACAATATCAACATCTGTCCAGAGCTGGAGTTATTCATTAAATTCACTAGCTGTTTGAAACAATTCAATTCTGAATCAATCTTCTAAGAAAAAAAAAAAAAAATCAGATGTTTCCAGAACTGGGCTTTGGAATGTCAGGCCGTCCTTCATTTGTAGGTTTGGAATACCAATCTAGGGAGAAGTTGAATAAACCAGAAAGAATTATGTAAAAGTATATATATATATATATATATATATATATATATATATATATATATCAGAGGTAAGAAGAAAATTACTGCTACTTCAGACCAGAAAGAAATAAGGGAAGAGAAGGAAACCTCTGTGCTTATATAACTCCCAAAGTACTGGTGGTTTCAGCAGTGAGGAACAAACCAGGACTCATAAAGCAGGAGCCTGCCTAAATCCGTGGCAGTTTCCAGGTTTTCCCTAAAATCCAGGCACTCTCAGGCCCTGCACAGCCCATTAAATTTGACCTAATGATAACCACAATGTTAATGGATAGAGATACTCTACAAGAACCAAAACAATCCAGTGTTGATATTAAAGGTCATGAGAATTAAACGTGAGCAGCAAGCACACTAGCAAAGAAAAATTACTGAGGAGGAATTATCCCAAATTATCCCAGCATTTCTATTAAACATTTATGTGGTCACCAGAGCCAGAAAACACTGAGTCCCGACACCTTCCCTCCCACCCACTGTCAGATCAGCTCCTGGGAACAAATGCCCAGGGATGGACAATGGCCTCTGTTATTTTCCAGCTGGAATATTGTGAATTGAAGCATGGGAGAGCAGGAATGTTCCATTCCATGGCTGCCTGTGCTTCTCCTCTGCTCCAATGGCCCCCTATGCCTCCCACATCATTCCCACTCCTGCTCTCCCTCACACAGCCGGCCTCAGCCTTTGGGGACCCCCCATTTTGTACCCTGTGGATGGCTGGGCACTGCACTGCTGTGCTTTTGTCCCATTTTTGGCATGTTACCCAGGAATTCTCTTGTTTCCTCCACATCCTGGTGCTTTCAGGAGTAGGATTTCCAAGCGCTAGGAAGAAATTTGTGGCTTGGATCAAAAACCCACAAGGATCAAAATCACCCTTTTTTTTTCTTATTTGCAATAATCACGACAGTTATCAATTCTGTTTCTTGTCTCTTCCCTACCAGTCTGGACTAGGGAGCCACTTCCACAAATAATTCCTGTATCCAAGAGACAAAAAGAAGGAAAGCTTAAGCTGCAGAGCCCATTTAGTACCTGGCCACTGCCTGAGACCTCCATCACGGTACACCCAAAAAACAATCACACTAAAGGAAAGCACATCCCACCTTTTTTAACCTTCCTTAATGCCTTAATCTTCTAACTCAATTTCAGACTGTCTGCTCTTGCATCCAGCATTACCCAGAGAAGGAACACACACAGTGTGTGCTGTGCTCAGGACAATTGTCAGATGTGGAAGAGGGAACATAAAACATGGGCCTACAATTTGAATATTTTTTTTTTTCTTACAGGAAAATGTTATTTCTTGCTGAATGCAGACAGCAGGAAAATTGTGAGGTAGAAAAACATAATGGGATGTAGTTAGAAAAGTGTGCTTGCAGCAAGTAGGGAGAGAATGAAAACCAAGTCCTGTGCTTCCATCTAGAGGAGCAGGTGGGCAATTTATTTCCAAATATTAACGGAGGAACTCCCACTGCTCCTGGATCAACTTGGGCCTGTCCATTTGGAACAGCTTGAGTCTATGGATATGGCACAGTAACTGAGTTCAGTTATATGGGTTATAACTGCACCTCATCCTAGTAAGCAGAAAGTACAGAACAATCCCAGTCCTGTATCTCACTCCCTTTCAGCAGCATTTTCCACAGAAAAACAGTAGCAGGAGCATTTCCCTGTGGAGCTTTCCCCCCAAAAGTACAGTATTTTCCACGTACAGACCCAGACACTTCCCAAAGAGACCAGGACCCTTGGGATATCTAACAAACTTAGCAGCTTCTCCCATGAGCACACCTTGTTGTCTGCACCTGGCACATCCTGGAACTGGCATTCCCCACAGAGCTCATTGCACAATGCCAAGGAAGTGGTGCTGGATGTGGAACAAAGATGCCTTCTGACCACCCAGAGGTGAAAAGCTAACTTTTGGCGACAGAAAAAACATACTTCAGGGAACAAAAAATTAGAAATCCCCCTCTCAAAGGATCAGTATAAGGGATAGGAAGCCTCAGTCTGTCCTTTCCTCTGGAAGAGAGAGTGAGAATGTCACACGGAATGTGAGATGTGGGCACCACCCATCCTCTTGCTCATGTAGGCCAGTACTGAGGAGAGAAAACAATCCCCCCTCCTGCACCTCACAGGTTTTGTTCCCAATTTCAATCATTTAGTATTTCTGCAATTCACCTCTGATGAATTACAACCTGTTTTGGTTTTTTTTTAACTTGAGCTTCTTTCTATCATTGTCAAATGTTCTGCCTCAGTAGGAACTTCATGACTGACTAGAATGTGTAAATATAAAATAAAACACCCACCTTTCCCACGTCATCCCAGTTAGTTCAGTGGGATGTTCCAGTGTCAGGATCCCTCTTTTAGTTTGTGCTTCATCCCCTACATTGCTGTATTTTTGACCCATTCCAACCATAACACCCTGCAAAGAACATTATTCCAATATTAGTGCACTTTGTCAGGAACGTCAGGGACAAAATACCATTTTTAAAGGTACAACTTCCTGTGAAATACTGTTCCTGCCCTCACAGAATGCACCCCCAAAACATGCAAGGAACTAAAATGTGAATTTGTGGGTAACCACTGGTTATGATTCCTTCCATAAACCCCCAGAAAGACCAAGGCAGCTTCAAAAATGAACTGCTGCTTATGCTCACGCAGGAGCCCAGCCAAGGTGAGAATCAGTAAACTCATGGTTCTCCACAAGGGATGGGTCCTCTGTCATTGCACAAAGGAATAAATGGAAGGAATTAGAGGTGGAAAAGACATAATTTCTTTAGATTCACTTACTTGGTTTCCCTCTCTGTCTAAGCAGTTCCTTTATTTTGCCTTTAAACAGTGAGGTTCCCCCTTGCTGGAAGTCAAATGGTTTTGAAAAACTCATTAATTAATATAATTAGTAGAGGCAGATATTCTAAAAGAAAAATCACTTATTAAATACCAATTTTACTAGGTTTATCACATTTGCCTTAGGAAGCCTGTCATGAATGCCCCAAACAGTATCACAACATATGAGGTAAAATGTTACTCATCATACAGAACTTCAGGGCAGAGTTTTACCAGCCCAGAAAAAATCAAAAAGCTGATTCATGATATGAATAAATTCCAACAGGTGGGGCTTTTCTTCTGTAAGACACCTTCATATCATTAAAACACAATATTTTTGGGACAGAATAAACCTAACCAGAAAAGTCAGTGGATCTTACCAAGCATGTGAAGTATGCACATAAATGCCCACTTGAATAGGATTTCACAAAGCAAATTAA
Source organism: Cettia cetti (assembly GCA_013401135.1). Classification (NCBI taxonomy): domain Eukaryota; kingdom Metazoa; phylum Chordata; class Aves; order Passeriformes; family Sylviidae; genus Cettia; species Cettia cetti. The sequence goes on along the minus strand of VZUI01065051.1, from coordinate 4,853 downwards.
TCAGGACATTCACAGCCTTTTGTTTCTTCCAGAGGGGAAATCTGCTGCAGCCTCCAGGGTCCTGTGATCCTCTGTTAATTGGCCTCATGACCACGGGCAAGCTCAGCTACAGGACACACACTTGGCTATACTGGGACTTAAGCATAAATCTCACCTCTTCCAAGGGGAAATTCTCTAGAAAGTTCCTTTGCTTAAAAGTAATTGATTGTCTGCACATACCAGCTGTAGCATTAGTAGTTAATGGTAAACAAACCACCAAAGTCCTCCATTACTTCAAAGACTGCAGTTTTTCCTTCATGGAAAGTTGAAATTTGCTTTTTCTTTTAGAGGGTGATCATCAGTCTCAAACAAACAACTAAAAATAACCATTTTATAAAGATTCAGGGAAGCATTTGCTGTGTGTTTTTAAGTGGCAGCCACTCTGTGACGTGGAGAGCTCATTCCAGGCCCTGTTCCTATTTGTAAGTCGCAAACACTTAATGGAAGTGGCTGTTCTGGGAAAAAGAACAAGAGGCAGCTAGCACAACTGCCCAGGAACACCTCAGCTTCAGGAACTGGCCAACACCTCAAAGTCTTGGCCTGAAATTCATGGCAAAACCCCCACCAAGAGCAGGCCCAGTTATGGATCCCTGGGTTATTTTTAGGCCTGGAAAGCTGCCTCTTTAGGCAGTTGATACGAGGGAAAGATTTTATTTTTCCTTCTTTGGCAACTTCACTGAGTAAGGAAAGGCACTTCAGAAATGGGAAAGGAATGAAAAACAGCACTTGCCCAGTGAAATTCTTGACCCTAACAAGGCAAAAATGGATTTTATCACATAAATTTGGAAAGAGCTTTAATGTGGAAATGTTTATCCCTTAGTTCTAGCAGCTGGTGGGTTTGAACATCCATTCTCATTGCCGTGAATTATCTTCTCCCAAAACTCTCAAGAAAAGGCTTTGGACTGCAATAAAACAATTACCAGCAGCATCCAACATTACAGCACTGCACCCAGACTCTGGCTCCAACACCACAAACCAGAGGGAAACCTGGCTCTTCAATACGTCAGGAATGACATCAGCTGAGACACTGGAATTTGAGGGTAGAGAATTTTAAACAAATTTCCTCAATTTGCTTGATCTCAGCCCAAGTGAAGCCAAACATTTACATCATGAACTTTAACATAAGCACACTCCCAGGGCAATACTTACCCAGGAAAAGCTGTTTCCTGAAGGACATGAGCTCACCTCCCAAAACATTTTTATCAGCTTCTGCTGATAAAATGGAGTTCACAGGATATCTACATGTAAAGCCATTTGACTTTTTTTTTTTTTTTTTTCCCCAGCTTGTTCTTATTAGAGTGACAGCACAAGGGCCTGGAGAAAGCAGGACAGACTTTGAAACAACTCTGGATCCTTTCCCACTCACTGAGCCTCTGGACAGAGGGTTGTTTTCTCTCCTCCCAGATCAAAAACCCCTCACACTGGATGAGTAAGACCAGAAGGACTGAAGGGCCATTGTTGCCTTGGGAAAACATTCTGCTTCATTATAACATAATTAGCTAAGAAAAGCTCATTATCATTCTGCCAACACCAATTTTCAGGCTGGGAAGGGAAAAGTCAGCATCATCAGTACTCATGTTCTCACTGTACCTGGTGTTTATGAGTTATCTCAGTATTTGGGTGACACCAGGACTAAACACAGGGACTGAATCAACCACTCAAAAGAGACGAACCATCACTATTTTTTTTTAAACATCAATTATAGCAGAATATGTTGGATTTATATAAAAATCCAGGCCTTTACCAGACTAAAAAATATTAAAGACCAGCAAAAGAAGGTGTTTTACAGTATTTACCTGCAGCAGTAACTACCTCTAAGTAGATAAATTGCTTCACTAAAGTATCTCCAAGTCAACCTTGTTTCAGCTCATCAGTAAAACCAATGGAATCCTTCCTTTTCCATGCTCACTGGGTTTTCCTTTTCCCACAAGATTCTCAGCTGAATTTTTTGATTTGTACCTTGAAGCTGAAACATGTAAAATATGTAAGGTTGCGTCTTTAGAAGCTTGAATTTCATGTGTTCTGCAGCTGAGGAACATTTTGCATCCAAGACAGGCAGTAACTAAGCCCCACCAAGAAAAGTGCAAAGAAATTTAAAAAAAAAAACCAAACCTCCACAAGTTACAGAAAAAAAAATTGCAAAAAGAATATTAGAAGTTGGAGATATTTATGTCACCTCAAATGTGAATCTTTACTGAATCTTTATCATCAGCTTACCTCATTGCCACACACAGATCTGTGCATCTTGATTTCTTTACAAACTGAATGGGAAAGAAGAACCTTCTTGATTCTTTTATTTTCAGCCAGAAAAAAACAAACAACCACCCAACCAACCAAAGAAAATCAAAAATCCAGTAGTTTTTCCTTTATTGCACTCCATAAAACTTCTTGCTATAATCAAGAAGCCAATATACAGTAATAGCTTGATATTCCTTTAGAATTTATAGTTTAACTCTTAAAATAAAATTTGTATAGAAAAGATATCATTTACAACCCATTCAGTAGTAATCAACCATTATGTACCCACAAACAATATTAAATAACTTGAATGCAGCAGTTTCCTTATAGGGCAGAGGGGAATATTTTCTCCTTAGCAAATATAATATCCCACTGTTAAAGAGCAATTCAAGTCAACTTTGGAGCAAGTGTGATATGCACAAATTTTGCTGGAGAAGCTCAAGATTCCGTGTAGTGTCCCAGGGATTTGTGTGACTGTGTCCAGTGCACAGCAGCGTGTGAGGAGTCTCCGGGCTGGGCCTGGCACTGCCCACAGGGAAAGGAGCCACCCAGAGGGTGCAGTGGATTCAGAGCACACCAGTGAGGCACAGGAGAACCAGGAGGTGCAGTGTCACCAGGTAGGTGAGGAATAAATAGCGGGATTTGGCTCGGGCTGTCAGCAGCTTGGAGCAGTAAAGGCTTCGCCCCCGGAGCCAGCGGCGCAAGGAAAGGGCTCCTCCTTTCATCTGAGGAAGAGACAAAAGTTACCTGAGGAAGAATCAGGAATGCAAACCAGAAACAGCTCCACTGCAGCCTGGATTTCTGAAGCACTATGAACCTTCTGCCTCTGACACAGCGACTGAGCACAAAACACAACTGATCCCAAACACCAAAGAATAAATGATTCAAAGGCCCCAAGGCCAGCACTAATGAGAGGGGAAAGGAATGAATCCAAGCTGTGCATTATGCAACTCCACACACATAAATATGCATCCTGCATTTTGGGCATGCATAATTAAATGCAGACACAGTTTATTTAATGGCCACACGTGTAGCGTAAATATGATGACATACATTTTTTAACCTGGACATATGCAGTGTGTTTTCTGGCACAGTTTACACAGCTGCTGGTCTTGAAGGATGTTTTTCCACCACTTTTAAGGAGCTGACAATTCAGGGTTTTTAAGGGCTTTTATTCCCTTACCTTTCTCACAACAACGTGTTCACTGGGATTGATGATTAAGGCTTCCCTCTCCTCCTCAGCTTCCACCTGGACACTGAAGTCACTGGGGACAGACCTGTAACTGCCTGCTTCAAATCTAGGGAAAAATTCGAGGCACAGAGACATGCACTGATGAATTATCTCCTCTGTTAAGAACTGAATCGACACAAAAAACATTATTTTGCATACTTAAAATGACTGAGGGAAGGTCCCCACAAATAGCTGACTCTCTTTATGTTGGCAGGTCTTTTTCAGTCTCTATTTACCCTCTACTCTCAAGGTGTTTCATTTATTCAGAATTAATCCCCATCATCACCAGCTGACTGAACAGTGATTTTCAGGTGATGGTAGTAAGGGACACTTTATTTAGGCAGGTGCATAATGATATTTTCAATCTAACCAGTGGCTCTGCTAAAGCTGTTATATGGGAAATTTTTTCTTAACCTGGAATAAAAGGAATAGCACTGACTACTGAGTCTAACAGATTGAAATTAAATAAAGAAAAAAAAGCCCAAAGCCTTTAACACTTTCTTGATCAAGTGTTTAACTTAGTTTTTTAACACATGGATTTTTCACTGCTTCGGGCACTGTGGGTTCACACACAGGTTTGTTTACTATTATTATTATAAGTAGTAGTAGTATCTCAAAAAAAAAAAAAATCCAAGACCCACAGGAAAACCTCTTACTAATCTCACTAAAAATAAAAAGCAAACAAATCTGTGTTTTACCTGTTACTTCTCTCCTCAGCGAGTCCAAGAGCCTCTTCTGCAGCTTCTCTCCTCCTCTTCTCCTCTGCCAGGGTTTCTGTGAGCTGGGAGAGGCTCTGCTGCAGTGACTCATACTGCTGCTCAGTCTCTGCAAGCCTGGGACAAAATAAAATCTGAGATCAGTATTTTATGGACTCAAAGGATTACTTACTTGCTCTTTATTTTATTAGGAAATCTGTTTTGTGACAGACTTAATTATAATGAGATGCTTTAGCTTAAATATTGAGATAAAGTCACCAATAATCAGCACATATATGTACAGATGCAAACCACAAGTATTACCAGAAGATAACAATTCAAGAATATGGCTTATGATTCCTGTAATCCACTGTAAATCCATTCCTTCCCCTTCTCCACACAAATGCCTCAGAGGGATAGAAAAGCATTACTTTCACACTCACAACACAGCTGTCAGGAAAATAATATTGCTAATACATGCTCTGAGTCCTGACCTTTTCCTGAGCTCATTTAGCTCCATATTGTCTATCTCCACAACAATCCCAGATTTCTCCCGTGGAGCTCCAGGGGGAACTTCTGCTCTGGTTTCATCCTAGAAAATATTAAGGAAAAAAAAAAAAAAAAAAACCAAAAAACAAAAAAACAAGTGA
>VZUI01065047.1:0-16145 GCA_013401135.1 Cettia cetti | reverse complement strand
AAAAAGAAAAAGAAAAAGAAAAAGAAAAAGAAAAAGAAAAAGAAAAAGAAAAAGAAAAAGAAAAAGAAAAAGAAAAAGGAAATTAATTTTTTTTTTTAAAAAAGTAAAAAATATTTCAATGTAAAAAAAAAGAGTACTGGCAGAAATAAAAGAAGAAACAACTGAATATAAGGAGATATTTAGAACTAGTCTCTTAACATTTCCTAATCATCTGTGAAGTCTGTGTCTGAGAACAGCTAAAGATTTTCAATGTGAACTGAATAATTGCCAGTCTTTTCCTTGATGTTCCCTTGATTCAGATAGAAAAGTATGAGAAAATGGGTCTTTCATCCTTCACAAATGAAATTTATACTTACCTGTTGAAAATTCCAGCAGCTTGTTGTAAAATACATTTCTGCCTTTTCCAGTTTAATTTTGTGATTTGTAGGGGCTTTTGTTTTACTGTTCAGTTATTTTCAAATTTTATTACAATGATAAAAATGGAAATTATATGCATTCTGGAGATGAAATGACAGGTTTTACTTGCTCTTTTGCAGCTATCTCTTTGGGAGCTAACTGCAATTCCTCACCTTGTGTGACCAGTAACTGTGATATGTCAGCAAACCTAGAATCTTAGACAAATATTTATAAAAAGTCCTATCAAACACTTGGCCAAACTAAATTTTGTAATCAGAAATATGTGAACCACTCCCCAACATCCATTCTTTCTAAGGATTTTATAAACTCTTGGAGCCCTATCCTGCTGGCTATGAGGCATGAAGAGGATGTCTTCCATCATTTCTATAGGATTGCATTCCTAACTGTAAAGGTTTTGGAACTTCTTATTTCTATGGGAGAAATGAAGATACAATTTCACTGTCTGAGGAAGTTACTCATAGCATTATGGACTCATCTGACTTATTAAAAAGGTTGCCTTTTTTCTTTATTCTAGCTATTTTTTGTACTTAATATGCATACAACCATAAGCAGAGAGTATCAGAGGATATAATGACAGACTTTTCCTTCAATATTATTTTTTTTAGAAAGCATAACTTTGCATTGCTTAGTATATCAGGATCATTTTCTGCCTTATTAAAACTGGTTGATAAAGAGATTATGATTTTCTTGCTCAAGTTTTCTCTTGAACTGAAAATAAATTATTAAAGGGCTTTCTTCTTCTTAAAATCAGAAAACAAGATAAACTGGTGTATCAACAGAAAGTTATTCCAGTCACGATGAAATAACAAAAATATAATTTCAAAACAAACTGTTTCTTTTCAGAAAGTGTCAAAACACTTCACAGACAATTTTCAAAATTCACTCACTCCTTCTGCAGCAGCTATTTTGCTATTGAAACATAAATTGCAAGTAATTTTGGATCTCCTACAGCTGCTTTTACAAGTTTATAATCTAGCTGCTTAAAAAACATATCAAAACACAGTACTCATGTGTCTGGTAAAGGTTTTTATTTATCTAAATTGGATTTTGACTGCTTCCACCTAAGCCAAATTTCATGAATCTGTGGGTTGTCCACCTTGAAAAAAAAAAAAGTAGTCATACAACTTCTCTTTTAGAGAAGCTCTCTAAAAGAACTTTCCTTTCAACTGAAAGTTCTTTCTTTGCAATGTAGGAGTACTCCAAGTCTTCTCACGTATGAAGAGGATGTGATGCACTATGGTTACTGAGAGTAGCATGCTTTCATGGACTGGTAGTCTTTTAAATGCAGACTACTTTACCCAAGACTTTTACAGCAAAGGAACATTGTACAATATAAATATCTGTATATATGCATACATGGATATATATAAAATTTGCAGTCCTTGTAAAGCACACAATAAATTAAGGAAAGCCTAACAGAACAGCCAAAGCACATCATGCACTTCATCATATAAAATTATCAAAGGACTCTTCTGCTCCAGCACTTTAGTAGTTTAACACTAGAGGGTCTGTTATTGCAAAGATAAAATTACAATGAAATTAAGCAGTTTCAGTGTCTAATAGTATTCGTGATTTATAATAATGGAACATGAAAGTCTTTAATATGCTCTGTTTAACCTGCAAAATCTCCTATTTGCTTATGGAGGAGAGAAAGGTTTAAAAGAAAATAAAATGAAAATTATAATACAGCCAGTGGGCAATAAAAAATAGCAAGGGCAAGGAATATAGTAAAATAGATTGACAAGTACCTGTAAAACTGCTGCCTAAACAGTACTTTGCAAATTAAAAGTCATGGTCTATAGACAAAGCATTTGCAAGAGCTGAGTTATCAGAAGTACTTAGTCCAAGGCTTTAAGGGGCCATTCTGTCACTTTGTGGAACAAAAAAAAAAAGAAAAGGAAAAATAGTTTGCAAGAAATCACAAGTCAGTGTCATCAGAATATTCAAAAGTCAAAAGCTCAGAGGGGCAGAACCTACTCAGACAGTGTAGGAATGAGCATTGCAGAAGGAAATGTTAGCATTGAAAGCAAAAAATTAGAGACAAAATGGTTAAAACAATTTAGCTGACACACCCTATATGTATCATGTATGATCTCATATTATATATGCAAATCTAACAATACATGGCAATACCTGCAGAGAGACTTTTGAATGACAAACATCCTAGTGTACCTATAGAGTTCAACTGCAAAGTTCTAAATAGACGTTTATGTTTGAGGATACATGATTTTGATTTTAAGAAGGTGTGGATTTTGGCACGTTGATCTTGGCTGGACACCAGGTGCCCACTAAACCACTCTGGCACTCCACTTCTCTGCAGAATGGGAAGAAAAAAAGAAAGAAAAACCTCATGGTTTTTCAAGAGAAAGGCAGATTGGAAAAGCAAAGGCCTCATGCAGAAGCAAATGAAAACAAAAGATTAATTCTCTACTTCCTATCAACAGGCCATATTTGGGCTTCAATACAGGTAATGGTTGTCCTAGGTGACAAACAGTATAATAACATATGTCCTCCACTTCCTTCTCTTAGCTTTTATTTCTGAGCAAATGTATATAATACCCTTTGGTCAGTTTGGGCACCTGTCCTGGCCATGTCCCCTCCTAAGACCTTGCCTACCCCGTCTGCTGGTGGTGGTGGTAGGGAACATTGGAAAGACAGTACTGTTCAGCCAAAGCACTAGTTACAAACATCTTTCTAGCTCTCAAAACAAAGCACAGCACTGTGAGGGCTGCTATGGGGAAAATTAACTCCGTCTCAGACAGATACTATACAGGGTTTGTGATGCAGTGCTGTCCCGAGGGAGACACAGTGATCACCACGGAGTCAAAGAGGAAAAAGAGGAAGTTTAACTTTTTTTACAGCTTGTATAGATTTCTAGAAAGGAGACCAGATTGGAAGACTGAGGTTCAATCTCTTCAACTCCACTGATCTTAGAAAGTGTCCATCAATTGTCCTTTCACAGAAAGGTATGTAAAAACATGATAAAAAGTTCTGTAAACATTATTTTGTTTACATGAAATTTCTGACTCCAAGGCTGAAGGCTGGGAAACAAAGCAACCCAGGGTTCATAAACGTACCAGTAAAATTGATCATGCCTGGAATGAATCTCAGTGTCTGAGGTCAATTGCAAAGAATGGCCTGTGTCCCCAGTGTTAAACTATCTTATTACCTGAAGCACAGTAATTGGATGCAAATCCCTATTGTACTTTACTCCCAAACTATGTTTAGGAGCTGTTTGAAAGGATATTTGCTAGCCTGGGACAAAACTATCTCACAGACTACTCTTACATTTCAAAAATATGGGAGATCACAGGGCACTGTACACCTATGAGGCTTAACTGTATTAATTCGAACACATTCATAAATTTCCAGAAAGTGAAAATGCATTACTAAGACAGATCACTAAACCATGCTACATCTACATTCTCTATTGCTTACACAGGTATTGTTAAGCTCCATGTGCAGAGCACACTAGTCCAAGAACCAATTTTACATTTGCTTTCTAAAATAGACTTTTCTATATCAGAAAAGAACTTCTCTGCAATGTAGTTGAAAATAGCTATTTAGTTTTTTAGGCAGCCAGACAAGGCCTTTCCAGACCCTCATGAGTTTTCTGAGTCACTTTACTGAAACACTGCTGATGAGCTTCTCACAGGGGTTCTTGAGATCCTGAGCAGGCACCCCTTTCACCTTCAGATTCTTCAACTATTGCTGGACAGTCAGCCCCAGCTGATTGGTTTTAGTCCCTCACTAGGTAGATGGATTAAGGAAAATATGCAATAGGATTTGAAATTATATTCTTTCAAAATATTTCAGATGACACAAAACACAGACAAAACCAGAGTCAAGATGAAAACCACTTTTTCTTTACTTATAAGTGTTTGGAAAGGGGAAGTGTTTATCTCTTAGCTCTTTAGCTCTTTATGTGTCCTTCAAGAATTCAAACATTACAACATTAGTTACAAATAAGGATTAGCTATTCTCTTACTGTCCATAACCTCTCAACCCATCTTGAAATTCTCCCACTACTCCTACTGCACGATGTACCAAAATTCCTTTTACAGTTTTTAGGCTCCATTGTCTCTTTCCTTTTCTTTATCCTTGTCAGGTCAATGTTCTTTAGATTGAATTTTCTTTAGATTGAATTTCTAAACCTCTGCAGAGTAATCAGTTCTTTATTATCATCCCTTGCAGTATTATTGAACATAAGCCTTGAATCCATGTCTTATTAGGAACTATAAAGATTCAAAAAATCACCCAACAGTGTAGCTATACTGTTATGCCAGAGGGTGTATAGCTCACAGAAAGCTTGTTGTTGATAGCTGAACAATCATAAACCTTATTTATGTTGCCTTTCCCCTCATGCTCAGTAAGGGTGGAGTTAGATTCTAATGATGACTCAAACAACAGATACCATGACCAGAGGCTGTTCTTATTGCAAAGGCAGAGGGATGAGAATTGATTCAGTTGTATCTATTTATCAGCATTTGTGTAAAGGGAAAAAAAGTATTGAAATAGAAAACTATAAAGGCAACAGAAATTGAGAGATGTCATACATTCACAGTGGGATAAGTCAAAAGAAACAAAAACTTTCTGTGAAGGGTGCTGGCAGTCTTAGATTTCTAGAGCAGCTCTTTTATGGAATTTGGTGGTACTGCTCTGAGAAAGAGAGACCTAAGAAGTAGACAAGGTTTTATTAGAAAAGTATCCCTGCCTGTTTAATTTTTCCACTGCAGAAAAAATGCCAACTTGCAAAGCTCTGAACATAACTTGCCTGTTTTGTCAAAAGAAGCAGCAATGCTACATAGAAGAAACTCACTCAGCACATTTAAACAGTATCTTATTCAAGTAATGTAAGTGCCTACTCTACCTTAAAATATTACATCGTGTTTTAGTTGAGCCATTATCAGTGATAAGCAGATTTTTAATCAAGGAAATAAGGCATAGTTAATTATGTGCATGGGTTGTACTTTAAATTAGATTTTATTAGCAGTGCTCATCACCTTCCAGCCCACAAACCAGGTGTGGCATCACGGTTCTTTCTTTAACTACTGCTTGCAGAGATTACAGCCAGAACCAGACTTAATCCAATTAGCAAACAGTGTCCTCATGTGAAAAGTGAGAAACTGCTGACAGTTGCAGTGACTGCCATTAGTGCTCTTCAGTTAAGAGATTCTCTAATTACAGAGCTTGACATCCTCCAAGGTACAATGATAGCCCAAAGATACACTGCCAAAAAAAAGTACATTATAGGCGTAAACAAGGTCTGCTAAAAAAACCCCCCACCAGTCTCTACGACAAAAAAAAAAAAAAAAAAAAAAAAAAAAAAAAAAAAAAAAAAAAAAAAAAAAAATTGCGAGGCTGGAAACTGTAATTGCCAATGCAGAATGATAGAATGTCTGATTTAAAGGAGGAAAATTAATAGCACTATTTGATAGAGATAGTAACAAATTGTAATAAATCAATTTATTTTACTGAAACTACAAGTACATTTCTTTGCTGGCCAGAAGTGTTTGTTCTCAGCATGGCACATCTGTGATACAAAATTTACAAGGATTTTTTTGTTTTGTTTTTTTAGGCCTCACAGCTTTTTTTAAGTTTATGAAATTCTGTGAAATAATATTGACTCCTTCCCTTGATCTTTATGAGAAATCCTCAATGCTTAGGCTTCAACTGCATGTGGCCTTTATAGAGTTCATCCATACTGGTTGTGTGGCCCAGCTTACCATTGGTATTTCACGCTCAGTTAGCATTGTTTGTAACTTAAGGTTTGTCAAAGATATATAATTTTTTCAAAATTCATTATAGCTTGCATTTCATCTTTAGCTGTGACATTTTCTATGATGAAGATATCCAAATTTAAGAAGCATTTCAATTAACTGTTTTCATTTATTTTACTCTTTCACTAAAAAACTTTACAAGAGTCCTGCAGTTCCAAGAAGACTGTATTTTTCAGGATGTATAATGGCCTGTTGCTGGGGAAAAAACCCCAGCCCTTCAGCTAATAACAAAGTAATATAAGAACTGCTGAAGTTTGTTAAGATGAGTGTACTTTTTCCTGAATAAAATAAAATATGTTTATCATAAAATTAAATACAAATACCTCTGGCTAGATAGGAAATAAATGTTAATAAGTCTAAAGCATATATACATATGCCCTTCTTGGAACTCATTAGCATGGTTTAGATGTTTCATGGGCGTATTCTCAAGTGATCCAGAGAATCACATAGAATTATTACTTAATCAAAATGCAAGATTCATTGATGCATGATGTAATTAAGGAATGATGTTTGAATGTGTTCATTACAATGGAATCGAAAACAGATGAGACCTAGGGTCAAGGTCCTTCGACAGCTAAGTTTAGCATAAAGTCCAATATCATACAGATGCAATTATTAGTTTAGCAATTTAATGAAAACTCATGAAGTCTGAAAAGGTTAATCAGTTCTTATTGAACTAAATTCGCATGAAAAGAATGTCAGGTTTGAACAATGTTATGAGACACAAGCAGCACCCTGGACAGGGTTTCTTCCAGAACCCCTTGAAAGTATTAACATGGCACAGTTCAGTTAGGATATCAGTTTGAAAAAACCAGCAAAAATCATCACCTGGAGATAATACAATTTCCTTCTTAAGGAATGTTGCAAACACCAGTAGAAAGATCTCATGTTTTCTGTCATAATTTACACAGATTTGATGGAATCTCCACCAGGGCTTCTTGAAGTTACCTAATAGTAGTGAAATTTCAGGCTTCACTTTTCTGAGTAATTTTCTGACGTGTTTATATTGTTGTGGATAATTGCTGGTAATTAGATACTATAATATAAATCCTCATGGCTTAGTAGCCTTGTATCTTGGAAGAATCCTCATTTTTGCAGAGATATGGTGTAAGGATTTGTTCCATTTAGCTACCTTCTAGTTAAAAAAAAATCAGACTTTGTGTAATGAAATGTCACCTATGCAAGCCATCATGGAGATCACCATCATTGTCAATGTTAAGAGCAATTGCCACTGGACCAATCATCATTTGAAATATAAAATTGCAGGCTGATCTATTTGGATAGATTTCTTATGTTGAAATAACCCTTTCCACAAAAATAACCAAGCATACTGCTGAATAGATGGATGAAGACAATTCTGCATTTCTCTGTCCAATATGAATCAGATGCTCTGAACGTGCAAAGACTATAAAAATTGGAAGAATAATTAACTCAGTTAATCAAACATGCTGATTGGTAAAGCAGTAGTTACAAATCTATCAGAAAAATGGTAATATGAGATCTGGTGAATCTTCATATTTCCTACACAGACCTCCATTTGCACTTTGTTTGATCCTACATGACCCTAAATGATATATACTGGAGTATATTAACTCAAAATCAGAGTCATCCTATGTGGATTCTAGACTGACTATTAGATGCATTCAGCAGGAAAAAAACAAGCATAAATAATCTGTACCACAAAGACCTACCACAGACTCTACAAAATACTAGAAAAAAATTGCTGAAGTTACTTTCTCTTTATAAATGTAATATATTTTTCTAAACGTGTATTGGCAGTGTCTGTCTGTGCACAGCTGAAGTTTACATGTAAAACAGCATGGTCATTGAAGGTCATTTCTGAAGTGTTGAAGGAGAGGCGAGTTGAAAGATTACATTGTGCATAAATGTTGTATTGGGCTAAGCACAGCTAAGTTGAGACTGCTGAGTTCAAACTGCATAATCAATCTTTCAAGGCAAGCAAAGGAGCAGGGGAAGGAACAGGAAGAGGAACTCCTTATAAGCAATGTTCTCTAGTTTGCTTCATTCCTAGCCTGTGGGCACCATGGGCCAAATCTGAGTACATTAGCATTTACATGGAAATGTTCTCTAGGAAAGCAATCCCTCAGAAGCTTACAACACAGATTTAGAGATCCCCACTTCTTTTCTTAACTACCCCATGGCCTCTGCAAACAAGGTTTCAGGATTTTATGAATGCTATTTTCAATATTGTTCTAAGCAAACTGCACTGAAATGATTAAGAAAGAGTTGCACCTCAGGGCTAGGTACAGCTGGTGACATTCACAACAGCTTGCAGGAAGCCTAAGGTTGTGGGAAGAAATGGGCTGGTACATAATCTCAGGATATGAAGGCTGTGACACTATTGTGCCATTTCAACTCTCTGTTCAGTAAATGAGGACCAGTCTGTCACCCTCCAAGACTCCTTGGTCCAGGGTGAAGACTGAAAAGGTAATAAGTTCTATACACTACACACTCTTACATGTGCCTACTTCAAATCACTATCCATGAGAGTATGGGAACTGAGATTTATATTCTCTTTTATAGCCACATAGACTCAGCATTTCTTGAGCATGTAGACGTTTAAAACTTCAGAAGGGAAATTAATTAGATTTGATGACTACAATAACTCTGCTAAGTATATTTAGAACTCTTGGGTAGAAGTCCCAAAATCCAAATTATGAAGTAGCATTCCTTTTTGCAGATAGAGAATCATAGAATCATATAATAATAATATGTTACTTTTTTTTTGCTGTTGCTGTGTGTTTATATTCAAATTTAATAAAAAGATTATACATTTTAAAAAAGGGTTGGTATCAAGTTCTTAATTATCAACCATCAGGGCCAGGAGTTGGACTTAATGATCCTTGAGGATCCCATCCATCTCAGGATATTCTATGATTATCAACTCTGTTCCTGTCCTCTTCACTCTTAGTGCTGTTTCCCATCTTGCTCACCAACTAAATTATTTAGGATCTTTCTTGTTTTCCTAATATATATATTTATTAGAATTATATTTTCCATTTTCAGTTGAGACCAAAAGACTGCATTACAGCACAGATATTTCACCATAATCACAAATAATAGCAAATTAATATCATTTTACATTCTAGGCACTTACTGGAAAAAATATTTTGTATCAAAATATGTGGAAAAAGACAACTCTGTGAATAGAATTATTTATTTAAACATTCCCTTTTTTGGAAAATAATTAGTAATGCAATTTGTTTTCAAATCTAATCCATTAATTTATCATATAACTACTTTATTGAGAAAGGTGATGGTTATAAACAGCAAAGCTAGGACTTCTGGGAATTATTATTTCTTATTGTGACCCATCAGTGATTTCTTTTAGAGCAACCATACCCTTATGCACAAAATGCTTTAACCTTGTGCAGAGATAGGTGCAAATATTACTTCTGTTTTAAATGCAAGGATTAAAGGTCAGAGTAAATGAACCCAGACTTTTCAGGATGTTTATCTGGTAAGTGTGAGTACTTGCACAGAGCAATTAGTCTTTGAGAAGCACTGTATGATCAGAAGAATACTTCCAAATCATTCCAATTTGAAGTATGGGGTTTTTTTAACCCTATTATGAATCAGGCTCCTTTCTTGTATGAGCCAATAATAAACATATAGTTACTGCCTCATGTGTTTTAAATCTTACAGAGCAAAGGTGCTGGGAAAGAAAGATCAATTCTATTCCCTAAACTTTTGTTAATCCTATTTGATTGAAAACCAACAGCATCTAGTCACTGAGAAAACAAAAGCCAGAAGTGATCAGCCACTAAACTCTGGGTGGACCAGACCCTCAGTTTTTTGACCTTCTGCATAGTTTTGTGCATTTTTTGAGTGTAGTCACTAAAAGAGCAAGAGAAGCAGTTCTGGTCTTTAAGAGATACTTTTAATATGAGGAATCTTAATCACCTTGTTATATTAGTACAGAAAATAAACCACAAATAAAAATCACTTCCTCTCAATCCCTCTATCAGGGATTTTAATGGCTGGCTTTTATTTAAAAAAAACCCACCACCAAAACCACCCAAACATAACCCACCCCACACCCCCCCCCCCCCCCCCCCCCCCCCCCCCCCGCCCAACTCTGAGCTATTTACAGACAAGTCCTCAGCAAAACTGAAAACTAGTGTAGGCTTAAATGTCACTTTTTTAGTAAGATGTTACACTCTCTATTCTAGCTGACTGCATCACATGGGAGCTAGGATTCTGTTCTACAAAATTTCAGGAGAGAAAAAAAAGGATCACAGACTTACGAGCATACTTGTGGAAATTTTTATGCATTCAACACCAATAGTATTTAGTAGATATTTGAGATTTAGAGCCCTACTTAGAACCATTTTACAGAACTGAAGCACTAAGAACTGTAACATTGCTTGTCAGATTAAGTTTCAGTTAGATGAGGTTTGATTAACATACATTAATTTTGCTGAGGTTGACTTTTGCCTGTCATACCAGGGCTCTTAGGAAAATTCTCTGGCGTGGAGTTAAAGTTTTTATATTTTAAGTCAAAGGGTTATGAAGCAAAAGAAGTTTCTGTTGTTTTCATTACCCTTATCTGGCAAAAATGATGTAATCAAAGCATGTAGAAAATACATGCAATAATAGAATCACACACCTTTGTTATTGAATGTCACATCTGACTTGGATGTAAGTACAAATATGGCAGCTTATTCATGAATGTAAAATCAGTGCAATTTCTTTTATCCCTTACCCTTTTGCAAGTTCATTAGAACTCACACAGGCCCTATACTTGCAAAGACCTTGCTATCAGAACAGATAAACCTTTCAAATATTTTTATGCAGTTAATTGAAGAGAAATATTTTCTTCTATATAAAAGGTAATTACCCATTACTCTTTTACCCAATCAAATTTTCAGTGCACTAAACTGCTCATATTTAGTGTTATTAGCTCCCTCACATTTGGTGAAAACTTTCATACAGCTGTTATATTCACAACTAAAGATTAAAAGATTAGGACAACCTCTCTACAATGAAAAGCTGGGATACATAGCTGAATTATAGAGGATGGTGACTGCCTCTCCTCTCACCATGTCTCCTTCCTGCTTTTAGACAGGTGTTGCAAGTTGAAATTTTTTTGCCCCTCTTGTGAGGTTTTTTTCCAACATTATTACTTCAGTTTCATTTGTGTCATCTTCTAAATATTTATATAGCTTTTATGTATCAACATACATTAGCCAGTAGAAAAGATGTACATTTTTTGCCAAAATTATTTTTAAAAAACTTATTCGACTGAGTAAAGAAGGATTTAATGATTATGATGGCAAAAGCACTTTGGTTGATTTCACTTATTATTTTAAGAATTAAAATATTTGTGTGTATGCTTTTCCAAACTTTTTAAGATACCTTTGAAAAAGACATTCAGTTACAAGTAAACCATCAAGTCAAATTTTATTCAGCAATAATAATTTTCCTACTAACAAGTTTCAAGTCAATAGTAAAGATTAGTCTACTCTTAGATCTCATTGACATTTTTCAATATTACTTTAGAGGTGGAAGTGGAGGTCATTCTTAAAGAAAGCTCAGTGCTTCTACTGAAACTAGCACAAAAAAAAGGAGAAACTTCTTGAAGAACTGCTTAATGGCAACTGAGATCAGTTCAGTTTCTGGCATTTAGTGGAAATGGAATCATCTCCAAAACCTACAATTCATTTCCAGTCCCACACTGTCTTCCAATAATATAGTAACAATTACCTAAGTTCTTCATCCACTGAATTTTTTTCTCCTGTCTTTACACACATTTGGAGCTCTATTTTTCATCCAAAAATTCAGAACTGCTGTGAAACTGGTATAAAGCAGCAGAATCAAGAAAAAAACCTGCTGCCACAATGCTGTTCCTACTAAGTAATAACTAATATTCCTTATCACCTTTCCTTTTACCTTAATTCCATTAATTTTCCTTATTTTTTTTAAAGGTAGCTCTTCAACAAATCATCTTTCCCAATATAAAACAAAAAGAATTTCAAAAATCTATTGCAATTTTTGTGACTTTTTTATCCTGGTCTGTTTTAAAAGTTTGCAATATTTAACACTTTTTTTGCATTTTCCCAAGGACATACAATCTATCTCACAAAAACAAGATAATGGAGTAGCAAATTCCTGCAACTTAATGACTGCTTAGTTTTTAAGGAATGTGACCAACTTCCATTAAGTACATTCAGCTTTCAGTTTCAAGTCAAGAGCATCCAAATCAATATTGCAAAAAAATTCCATTTAAGCCTATAATCAATGCTTGCCAATGCTGAATGAGCATCAATTATTCATAATGATGTGGTTTGGGTTGTTGTACTTATGTCTGCTTTTAGAGTATTATAAAGGGTTGTTCCTGTCAAGTGCATCCACCACACAGGCATCACAGCTCTGAACATAAGAAAAAGGAAGAGTAAAAATTACTGGCTAACCATACACATGTCTGGCTGGGATCTAATTTTTTACCTTTCGTTAAATCTGAACATTACAGTCGTTGAATGCATATACCAAGGGGGAGAGGAGTAAGACTTGCTTCAACACATGAAGAAATCACAAAAAGCAATACTAGCATCCTGAAAAAACAGGTGTAAAGCAGCAAGACTTCATTTGCCCTAGTGTCTACAGCTATACAGAAGAGGAGTACCTGCTTCTTGATTTTGAGGCTCCATGTTGCTTTGTAGTGCCATGGTGTCAGGGACTTCAGGTCTGATCACTTAATAGAGCACCATGGAAAACTTCTTACCTAGGTCAGCCAGGAGGGGATGGAGATCACTATGCAATATCCCAAAAGGAAGCTTTGGCATCAGTTTGCCTTCTGTGGTCCAGCTCTCGCTATGCCTACAAAACTTAGCAGATCTGCACAGTAAAACAGTAATAGGGATGGAATTAATCTCATTTAGCCATCAATGTGTTAAGCATGTGATCTCAGTATGTAATTTAAGCTCCTTTTACAGAAAAGGGGAAGAGAAACACTTAAAGGTGACACAACCCCCTTTTGCTAGTCACCCACATTATCATGGTATAAATTGCCCCCACAAAGTTTTACTTTGCCCCTTAATTGAGAAAAGAAATCATAAATAAGGGACCGTAAGAGCAAGCAAACTTCAGGATTGCTAAATCTATTAGAATATGGTTTGATGTAAGAAGAATTGAAAATTTGATACATAAAAGGAAACTAATTTACTCTATTGATGTTGAATTTGCTTTCAGAATATTCTAAAAATTAAAATCAGCCTTAGAGTTTTAGTTTCAAAATGCAGACTGATGCAAACCAGCATTCTGTTTTTCCTCCCTGACAGTCTGCCCTAGCATCCTGCCCATAATCTCCCTTCTCCTTTCTCCTCCAACTTAGTCTCAAATTCTACTTTCTGACACTGTTGCAATGTGCTTATCCTCTGGTCTTTCTCTTGACTCTGTTCATATTGATCATCCCTTTATCTTTACATTGGTTGTGCACCGACAAATGAATCAATGCAGGGTAGAAAAATTACTTGCTTTCAGTTCAGTCACCTGGTTGTAGGTCCAAACCAAGTGAACTGTAGAAATGCAATTGCAGAAAAGTTACAGAAAGTTCATTGAATAAAAAGCTGGGCTTGGAAATCTCTTTTAAGGGTTCTGCCCAGTCTCTTTGTCCTCTGAAGCTGGATGTTTTCAGAACTACAGAGTGTGTCAGAAAGACAGAAGATATATTCCTAATAAAATATCCTGATGCATATCTTTGAGGATTAATTTAAAAATTGAGTAAATGTTTACCAAAAATTAATTCAGGCAGAATAGTGTTTCAAAAATATTTTTAGTTTTTTGAGTTGTAATACTGAAAGATCAGCCTTAAGCTAGACTTCTCCAAAGGCAAATAATACCAAAGTTAATTGGATAACTTATTTTGGTGAAGAATGTGGTCAGATCTCAAAGATGGTTATTGAGAAGAGATGTTGAATATCGTTAATGAAACTTGACAAAATCTGTAATGAAAAATGAAGATGTTAAAGAATAAAATTCAAAAAAAGTTGTCTTTCTCCCTGTGAATGAAATAACTTTGGATATAATATTAGTCAGTCAGAAGCCATAGAATCTGAATAAATATCCTGGAATATCTCAACCTCCCAAGACAAATAAAGCTATTACTACATGACATCATTAGTAGTAATGAGGTAAATTCTTCCTTTAGTGGTTTCAGACAGATATGATTTCTTTCCATAGAGTATGGGTGTCTTCCAAGGAGAGCAGTGGGCCACACACTGCCCACAGTAGCCCACAGGTGTCAAAAAAGAGGGCAGTTGTTTTTAAGATTTTTACTTAATTCTGTTTGAGAAGCTATGCTTTGTAAAAATGGTAATCATTAAGCCGGGAAAGAGCTGACACCACTAATGACATAAGTGTTTATAAATGCATCAGATACAGCTTCCATGGGGAAGGAGAAGACCCTCACCCAAACAATCTGTTGCCTTGGTCTCCTCTTTCAAGCCTACACTCTGCAAGCCTGGCAGCTATGCAGAGCCCTGGCTGCTTCCCAGGGTCACCAAAGCACAAACTCAGCTGTAGCCTTGCACGGAGGAAGCAAGTGTACTGT
Organism: Cettia cetti; assembly: GCA_013401135.1. Taxonomy (NCBI): domain Eukaryota; kingdom Metazoa; phylum Chordata; class Aves; order Passeriformes; family Sylviidae; genus Cettia; species Cettia cetti. Next base: position 1,376 of record VZUI01065047.1, on the reverse strand, counting down.
TTGCTTAATTTGGTAATGCCAGAAATTTTTCCGTGATCACATTATTCAAAGTAGCATCTTAATTACATGGTATGAGCTTTTATATCAGCACTTTGATTATTTAATTATTGAAATAACAGCTGGAGAACATACTATTGCTTTCTGAATTAGCTCCTTCTGCTTGATTCAATATATTACTTTTTATTCTTGATGGGCTTCTATAAACTGTGTTTCAATATGTTCTTCTCAACAGGGATATTGATGCTACTCTAATTTCAAATGTGATCCGGATGTCATGTTGCTTTTGATATGTGAAAAGATTATGTGTTTTTTTCACAGTAAACTTTTGACGTATAGTATTATCACTTCATTCTTTTAATATCATTCTGTCTGGAGTGGCTTTGCATTTCTTCCATTTAAGAATACCTGCAAAACACCTATGTTCAGATTGTCCCCCAATCATAAACCAAAGAATTATATTTTTTTTTGTCCTAAGATTTTAAGTAGAAACATCAGATTTTATTTCAGTCTTTAAGATAGTAGTTTAATGCAGAAGAATGATAATAAGGAGGTAGAAAAAATTCTATGTCCAGATTAACGTGAGGAAATTAACATAATGCGTTCGAAATTTGCTAGAAGACATCAGCACAAATAATGGAAACTTCAGATTAAATTAGGTCACATTGGAATAACAACTCCTCTTTTAGAAGGTGTTCTGCTCATTCATGTCTAAATTAGTTCTTAACAGAAACAGCTTTAGTGATTATGAAAAAAGCTTCTGTGGTTATGAGAAGATTTTGAAAATATGAAATAATCACAAAGCAGGACACAATGCTGAGGACAAGAATAAGAATACTAGAACAAAACCAAGAGGGGAAAGGAGAACTCAAATAATTTCTTACACTCTGAGCAAAGTTTGAATGTCTTTTCCTCTTTTCGTGCCTGGGTGACAATAGCATGATTGCACGGAGCAGTGAGTAGTCCCATCCCATGGAGATGTGCAGTCTGGTCGAGCTATGCTTGGGAAACCAATGTTGCACTCCTGAAGCACAACAGATGCAAGCACTTTGGTCGTGAAGCTTGTGCACTTCCAGCACAGCTCTAATGGGCCTGCAGCCCATTGCACTCTTGCTCTCTGCTGCACTCAGGCTCCTGTGGAAAGGTTATAGTTTTTGTCTGGCCTGGTAGATGCTATGACAACAGGAGGCTCTATCTCCCAAGCCGTGCATACAGTCTGGTTCTTTGGGGCTTTTCCCACATTTTAATTGAAGATTGTAAGTGCAAACTTTCCTACAAGACTCACCATTAGATCCTTGTTGGGGGTTGAATTTGTTTCCTTTTGTTTGTGGAATTTTTCCCCATTGGGTTGCCAAGGGAACTAATTGCTGGGTGCTTAT
>VZUI01065040.1:0-55880 GCA_013401135.1 Cettia cetti | reverse complement strand
AATTGTCCAATTCCAGCTGCAGGCTGTGAGGTCCCATCCTTCTTGTTCCTCCCTCCAGCCACCCTTGGTTGTGCTTTGGGGCTGAAAGTTGTCCTTGGTGTGCAGCAGGAGAAGGATTTGTTTTGTGTCCCTGCTGTGTGCAGAGCTGGGTGACCCTGCCTGTGAGCTCAGAGCTGCACCCTGGGCAGCACAGAGCCTGAAATACATAAAAAATAAAACTTCAGGCATCACAGCCACCAGCCCTGCAGCTGGGCAAGAGCAAAATGCTGCCACACTGGGCTGTGCAGGCCAGCCACAGCAGCCAAACAACCCATACAGGCACGGAATTCCTCTGGAATTTCTCTCACATTGGGACAAAACCCAAGGCTTTGTTGCGAAGAAGCTTTTAGGCCTTCCTTAGCTGGCTGTGGGTCACCCCTGTCCCGCTGCCTCTCACCCAGGCAGTGGCTCCTCCACAGGGATCCTGGTGCTTTCCTTCCCCTGGCAGCTTTGCAGATGTTGAGAAGGTTTTCTGTACAGCCACTTCCCAGTGAATTATGGACCAGCCCCAACTGCTCATTCTACTGCAGCTTAGATGAAAAGATGGGAAAAAGCAAAGACCATTTTCCTTCCTTCTGTCTCCTGGGGGCTAAACCATAAACACTCACTCAGTGCACACCTATAATTTATCTCTCTTTATAGGCTAAATGTTCCTTGTAGAAGCTCATTTAAAAAAAACAACTCTGCTTCCCAGTTTTTTCCTCTAGTATTTTTTTTTTGTTTCTTTTATTGTTTCTTATTACAGTATAGATGATCTAACTGCTGTTCTCACTGCTCTGCTTGATTATGTGACTCAAATGCAGTAATACTCATGTCCTGTAGTTTCATCTGATGCCAGTTAATGCTAAAACAATTATTTAGGGTGCGTTTTCCTTCTTACAGCTACTACATTTTGTAAAACATACTCTTGAGATGAGCCCTCAACCACTTTTCTCTCTCAGTTTTGCCAGTGGGGGCAGCACAGGAAGTTCCCATCTTGCAGGGGTTTGGAGGGAATTCCTTTGGACACTCAATTCATGCAGAGTGAAACACCTCATCATCTGGACTGTGCAGGACTGGACAGGAGGAAAAATGTGTTTTTCCAAGATACCTGCTGGGGAGATTTTTGCAAAACCCAACTGCTTTGAGAATGGAAATATCTTAAAACTCTGTGGCTCATTGGTGTTCCAGTCTGGATAATTTCATAGGTTCACTCTGCAGACAAGGCTCCAGGATGAAGTGATGTGTCCTCCTGTCTGATGGGTGCCTGTGAGAGCCACTTTGCCCCAAGGAAGGGGAATAGTCTCAGGAAATGACTGTGCTGAAGTTCCCACAGAAGTTTCCATGAGCCATTCTATACAGGCAGGCTTAGGTTGGGGATGTTTCACTAAAAAATAAATTTTTTTCCATAGAGAAAAGCACTGGAGAGAAGTGACTGAAACCAAAATGTCAGAAGGAATGCAGGAGTTAGGAGAAGTGGGAGCAGACCAGAACTAATACTGCTATCCCCTCCAGCTTACCACACCAAAAATGTCACAGGTTTGATTGACATGTAAAATTAGTGCTGTACTTCACAGCAATTTTGAAGCACTGTTACCAGTAAAGTGCAAAAATATTGCTGACAAGCAGGCTGGAGGGACAGTAAGGAAAAACAGAAACTGAAGAAAACTTTCATTTTTCAGAACTTTGCTGTGATATGGGATAGAATCACATGAAACTCTGCCCAAGGCCATGTCTGGGGAGTTGGTTAAGGGTACAGCACCAAAACACCTGCTTAGCTCGAGTTCACTGAGTAAAGTGAGCATTTGCTTCATTTCTGTGCTGACTTGGAGTTAAAAGAATAAAGGCCAGTCTTGGTGTCCCACTGAATTCTGTGAAATGTGCCCTGAGCATTTTAAAAGTAAAAGGAAGGATGTTATGACTTTTGCCAGATCATTGAAAGCTGTATCAAGGACAACTGGTGAAAGAGACAGTCTCTATTTAGCCAGCTGAATTATACATCCCTGGGGGAAATTTAATTGTTTGTTTATTTATTACAAACATTTGTACAATTTACCTTCTTTTCTTTTGAATGGAGAGCTGCAAAAAGATGCTTTTTAAAAGGAAGGTTTCCAAATGTTTCAGGAGGCTTTAAAAGGAGATGTATGGAGTGAACTACATATACAAATATATGTCCACATAAATACTCCTCTGTGTGTCTGCTCACAAGGAAACACATTTGCTTAATCTCTGAGGAGACTGGAGAGTGATTTGATGCCTGCCTAACTTTACCTGTCTGGTGCCAATCCGTGTGACAAACCCTGCAATATGGTCTGGGAAGTGCTGCAGTGATACCATATAACATCTTATTCTGGTTCCAGCCAGGACAGGGTTAATTTCTGTAGCAGGGGCATGGCCTGGGCCGTTCTGTACCACCTCACACCGTGCCCAGCTGGAGGAGGAAGGGTTCCATTCTGGAGGGGTGCTGGGCAGTGAGAGGCTGGGGTAGCATGGTGTTCCGTGGGGCGAGCACTCCAGGATCGTTTTCCTCTCCTGTACGCTGTCACTCATGTTAGTGCTGCTAGCACTTTGTTCCCTGCTGTTTCCAACAAATTGTTCTGATCTCAGCCCCTGACCTTTACCTTCTGTGCATCCACTTCTCTGCAGCCCCTGGCAGGGAGGGAGTGAGCGAGCAGGGCATGGTTTGGGCTGTTCAGCGGTGGTTTGGGACTGGCTGAGCTCATTTCCCCACAGAGCTGGAGCTCATTTCCCCTCTGCAGCTCTCCCAGTGCTGTGCTGGGCACTGGCAGCTGGAAAGGTACTGATAACAGCCCGGTGCTTTGGCTGCTGCTGGCAGTGCTGGCACAGCACCCAGCGCTCCAACATCTCTCACTGATGGGAAGTAAAGAAACCTTTAATTTTTTTTCTTTTCTTGCTTGTGCATGTGCAAACTTTTGCTTTAGTAAACTGCCTTATCTCAGCCTATAAGTAATTTTCTATCCTAGTTTCAATTTCCTGTCCAAGCTGGGAAGGGGAGTGGTAAAGAAGCTTGGTGGGCACCTGGAATCCAGATGAGGTCAACCCACCACGAATGAGAACATAAACTGGAGAGTATCATGCCTAAACCACAGCACCTCTCATTTGAATTCCTGAATATTCAATGAATTCCAAGAGCTAAGCAATGATGTTTGAGGGTTTCTTCCCTCAGGAAATTCCTGAGTCAGCTGGAGCCAAAAAAAGAGAGCTCACTCTTGATGCTGTTCATGATGACAGACTGGCATGGTGGCTTTAATTCCAGCAGGAACTTTTCATGCTATTCCTGTATGATTCCTATACCTGGGCTGACAAAGCTATAGGCTCCTTCCTGCTCACAAGTTGTACAAGCAAGACCCTGAAGGCAAAAATAGACAGATAGCAGAAGATGTTGATTTATTACTGGAGAAACAGTGGGATGAGGAAAGACAAAAGAGGAAACTGCATCCTCAAGTGCAGGCTGGAGATGTAGACAAATCTGCTCCATTCTTATTTACAGGCCCTTGTCTTCATGACAGCTTCCAAGCTGACAACTTCATCTATATGATGACAGGGAAAATGTATCCAACAGAGTTTACAAGAACTGCAACTGCCCATACTCTCAAACACTGCAGCAGCATTGCATTTCCCTGGTGCATGTGCCCACCAGACATACATGTCCTCTCTTCCCAGATATACCTGATGGATATGAAAAATGGCACACAAATGAAGCTACCTCAGAATAAGTCCTGCATTCAAAATTTAAGAATTTATTTTAAAAAGTTCGAATTAAAATACTGCTGATGCACTGCGGGAACAACATGGACTGGCTAGGAGTTAGGAGACTCCATCTGTAGTTGTTAATGTGAACAAAACCTTGTCCAGCTCTCTCTAGCAGCTCCCTGCTCCTCTTTCTCCCTGCTTGCTATATTTAGGTCACACCGTTTTCAGAGCCGCCGATGCCTGTTACCAATCCTGTGCTGCAGTGAGGTCCTGGAGTGATCAGATGGTTGCTAAAAAGAAATAAACCCTTAGAAGTAGGCATTAGCTGACACATCTCCCCTTTGGGGCACTGTGGCAGCTCACCTTCATTCCTCATCCCCAGCCTGGCCTGACTGACCTCCATCCACCCTGGGGGTGTTTGGCAGCCCTGGGAATGCAGCGTGGCTCTGTGAGGCCGTGTGCAGGGAGAGGATCAGCCGAGTGCAGGCTGACACGTGCCAGATTTACCCTCAGAAGGGCAGGGCCTGGCTCTGGAGTGCTGCTGGGTGACCCTGTGCCAGGGCTGAGGCACCCAGGGCGCTCAGGGTTTGTGCCAGGCAAGCACAGCAGAGCCAGAGCACAGCTCTGCAGGGCAGCCTTCAGAAGAGGAGCATTTTGGGGGGTGTGGAGAAACTGCCAGCAGGAACATCTCTGGGGTTTTGCAGACTTTGAGCTGATCCAAAGGGGAATTTCAGTGTTTCCCTTACCTCATTTCCCAAGAAACCTCTAAAAAGGAGAGAAAATGAGAGAGACAGAGACAGAAGAAACCAATGGTTTTGACTGGCACCTCCTCCCTCTGCTTTGGACCTTGTAAAACAACTGAAGGCCCTGACACATCTGGGCTCTTGTATTTTCCATCAAGATGAGTGCATTTCATTTATGTCACACTTTTGAACACGCTTGCATGCACAATGAGCTGTGCTGTCTGCCAGTGGAGGAAATGGAATAAAGCAGAGCTGGCCAGGACATCATAAGGGCTGTTCCAAGAGCTAGCAAAGCCTGGCTGCATGTTCAGGTTATTTAATCTCCCTGCTGTTTTATATTAAAGGGATAATGGTCACAGACAAGAACTGCTGACACTTGTCAGGTAGTGATCAACTGGATTGTCTTGCAGGTATGGCTGTAAACCAAGATATGACTCCCAGGAGAGAAAGCTCCTCCACTCCTCCTGTGGGGCTCCAGGGTGCTCCAGCCATGCCTTTGACAGAGCTTCTGTCTCCTATCAGCCAGGGGAGAGTTCAGGGCAGTGCTGGCTGCTCCTGAAAAATGCTCCTTGCTGGGCACAACATGGGAAAACCTTTGTGTGCCTGCTGTGGCTGCCTGGGGGACGCACAGCTCCTTTGGATGGCTGGGTGAGGTGACAGAATAAGATCCTCTGAGGCTCTTGCTTGATCCCAGGCTGGGCTGGCCAAGGGGCAATAGGTTTCATGCCCTGTGACCTGGAGAGCTCCTGGCTTGCAGAGAGGGGAGCCAAGGTGCCAAATGAAGACACATCCCTCTTGTCTGTGCTGTTGATCAGCAGCCAATTATTTCACTCTGTAATCACTCCCATCAGGGTGATCTCTCCCCTTGAGCAGGTCCAATTCACAAACAACTCCCCTGCTGCCAGGGAGGCCTGGCTGCAGTTGGGATGGGGAGCTGGTGGTGGCAGGAGGACGCAGCTGGCAGGACCTGCATGCTCAATATTGCTTCTGACCTGTGCAATATTTACTTCTAGGCTGCCTTTGTTCCCTGTTTACTGGCACACCACGCTCTTGGGCTGGGGAGCCAGACTGAAAGGTGCAGATTTACTGGGGTGGCTGAAAAAAATCCATTCCTTGCAGTTAATTTCCCTGCTGGCATCCCCTGTGCTGATTGAATCCTGCTCCATGGCTTCCCCTCACAGTTTGTGATTGTGCTCCTCTCACCAAGACAGGCACATTATTCATCAAAATGCAACATTCTACTAAATAAATTACCCAGAACTTTTTTAAGTAAGGGAAGCAAGTTTCACCCTTTTCTTTTTTTCCCCTGCATTTACTGCAGTGCTAAGCAAAGGCACCCAGTAGCCTAAAGGGATATTCCAGATATTAATTTCCTTTGTAGTTGCACAGTTTCAATTTTGCAGTGACTCTGATCTGCTTTCCCAGCAGAATGCAGGGGGGAACTCAGGCTGGATTTTGTGCACAGTAAAGGAGGACAGGATTGAAAGGCTGCAGAGCTGTTCATGCCAGCAGAGAGCCTGGCCCTGCCTGAGATGCGCCCCTTGGACACTCCTAGGGTGGATTTAGAGGCTGGGTAGGCATGGGCCATCCTGCCTCTGCTGCTCTGCAGTGAAATCCTGAGGTCCACCACTTCAAATGGACCCTTCAGTGTTTTTTATACCAAAGACCCACTGCCAAGGTCACTTCTCAGAGTGGCAGTGCAATGTCACATCAGTGGAGCAATCTGAAGGGCTTCAAGTGTGCTCCAGATGCTGGGATGATGGAGGAGTACAACGGGAAAAGAGAGGAAAAGCTAGGATTGTTTTCTAATCTCTTTATTTGCTTTTATAAACACAAGCATACTGCTTCTCAGGCTTTGGTGAGGCTCTGCTTTTTCACAGCAGAAAATCCTGTTTGGTAGGGCAGCCCTAACTCCCTGGGGAGCCAAAACAGAGACTCTCAAAGCCATGCTTGGTGAGGAGGTCCAGAATGATCTGTTCCATCACCTTTCCAGGGATGGAGGTGAGGCTGACTGGCCAGTAATCTCCCCTGTGTCCTCCTTCTTGCCCTGTTTGAAGATGGAAGCAACACTGGCTTTTCTCCACTCCTTGGGCACCTTTTCTGTTCTCCATGATTTCTCAGGGTTGATAGGAAGAAGAAGGTAGCCTTGAAATAAAACTCTGCAACCTTCTGCACAACAACAAAGGGAAAGTAAAGCTTGACTTTGTCAGCTCCTCAGCTGATGGGCTCTGTGAGATGGCTCATCAGCCCTGCAAAACAGAGTCCTGCTGTTTCTTGGTCAGGAAAGTTCTCCATAATATCCCCTTTAGGCAGCACAATCACAATCCAGTCACCTTCTCAGTATCCCAGTATGGCTCTGGGGGTTTCTAGAGCAAAGACCAGCTAATGCAGCTGGTTAGGTGAGTGAGTCTTGGATGACGAAGGTTTGATGAGGAAGGTCTGAGAGAAAAGATCCTACTGATCCCACCATCCAAAACTGCACAGAGTAAGAAAAAAAGCCAATTTTTGTTCATCTCTGTCTTTAAAAAGACGATATGGTGTGAGGCAAAATCGTTGTTGTTGTTGCTGTTGTTAAAATCAGAGGAGCTGCCCACAACCAGCGAGGGAGATTTAAAAAGAATGATCAGAGGTGTCTGTCTGTGCCTCTGTGGGCAGCACACTGCGTAAGGAAATTTTATTTTCCTCCTCCCCGAGGTAGTTTCTTGGGGAAGAAAGCAGTCAGCAATTGTGGCATTAAAGAGATCAGCTTTAGATCTCTGAGTAGAGATGAAAGGGGAGCATTTATTGTCTGCAAGCCACTGCTTCTGGTTCTCCTCAGAATCAGCCAAGCAGCTCTGCACCAGTTACACTTGTTTCAATGCCTGCAAGATGCTCCTCTTATGCAATAGGGCTGCACAGTTCCTATTTTCAAAGAAGAGATAAAGTTTCAGGAAGAGCAGCAGAAAACATCAAACATATTAGCAGAGGAACTGATGCCTTCCTTTCATGCCTTTTTTTCATTTCAGAGGGAGAAAGACACTGCAAATTTGAAAAATTCCTCAGGAGAAGGTTTATAACATCAAGCCCCACCCCATCCCATCCCCAAAATAAAGCAGTAGCTGCTTCTGCTCAGACAATGTCTCCTGAGCTGTAAGATCAGCCTCCTGTGGTTCAGGGGTGCTTTGCAAGGTGGAGCACTGCAGAGCATCAGGAAAACGTGGCTGTGTCTGTTCCATGCACTTTAGTTCTGCCTACAAAGCCAAAGGATGAAACTCAGGGACTTTGATTGTTCCTTTTGTGAGAGAAAATTGGTGTCCAGTTCTCCTGCTGCAAGAATTTCACAGGAGAAATGAAACCATTAAAATGGAACATAAGAGGATGACACTGGGCTCTCATAGAAAAAGCAACCCAAAAGAACAAAACAACAAAAGAAAGGCATCTTTTGCATTTTGGGCTCTATCACAGGTGACTTCCCAGTGAGACACCCTACTTAGACCAATTAATATCTGGACTGGCTGTACAGGGGAGTGCTGCCTCGCCCCAGGTGGGAATTAAAAATGCCCACAAGTTTCAGAGGGAGCAGGGGAGCAGCCATCAATTCCTTTAACTGCAAGGAGAGAGGGAATTTGGGTGGTTGTGCATGGCACAAACAGACATAATGTGCTGAAAGGTAGTGTCTCTGGATATTTCTCCCCATGGGACGAGAAACACAAAGTTCAGGGTTTTTTTATTTGTGGGGAGAGGAGGGAGGGTTTCTTTTTTTGGTGTGTTTCTGTGTGGTTTCCCCCACAACCCATCAATTACCATCTACATTGTACTCCAGGCTGTGCAAAACCCAGATGCTAAGTTTGTATTCGGTTCTATACTGAAAGCAGCTCCAATTTTAACTTTCAGAACGTGTCAAGAGCTGTAGTGAGGTCCTGGTGCAGGATACCAAGGGGGATGGCTCAGCCCTGGCAGCATCCTGTCCTAAGATTAAGGTGAAAAAGGAGCAGGAGCTCCAGGCTGCTGTGGCAGGCAGTAATTAGGGGAAGCAGTTGGCAAGGCACGGAAATCTCCCCAGCTCACACCTTCCAGCTGTCGTCAGAACAAAGTCCTAAATCAATATTATTGGTCCCTGAAGAAATCCAGGGGAGATAAATTAACAGAACCTCCTAAATGGCAGGCTTTTCCATTCCTGCCAGTCCCTAGAGAGAAACTATCCATTGCTGCTTCCCTGCAGCAGGCCCCAGCAGCCACCCCCGTGTTCCAGGTGATCCCACGTGCCATGCTACATGCTCTGCTCAAAATCAAAACAATTCTCACATCTTCTGTGCTTATAGGGAGGACAAAGCATGCATGAATGTAACCCTCTCTCAGTGTCAACACCTTCAAGGGCATCCCTCCTCAGCCATGGAGATCCCTGTTGGCAGAACTGAGGGTGAGGATGGGCAAGAGTGGATTGCCATGAAATTCCCTGGCAGCAATGATGGGTGTAGCTCCTTCCAGGCTCGTGCAATATGATTTATATCACCTCTGCTGCTGCATTTTGTCTCTCTTGTCAAATACATGGCAATCAGCAGAGGATTTGAACAAACTGCAGAGACAGAGTGGGCTGGGAAAAAGCACTTCCCTCATTTAGACTAGGAAAAGGAGGTCTTTGTTTTCCTGAGAAGTTTATTTAGGGACAGGTCTGGAGAAGAAAGGGAGGAGAACAGAAGCACCTCAAGTTTGGGAAGAAAAAGGCTCTAGATGTGACCTGCTTTTTGATGCTGGGAAATGCTCTTTGCTACTTATCTGTTGCTCTCAGATTTTAGTATGCCTCATAGACACTTTGTTAATTTTGAACAAAGCCCCTCTCGAAAAAGAAGCGATTCCTGTGTGCACAGAGCTTTTCAGACTCGAAGGTCTCAGGTGTTCTCATTGCCTTTTAAAATATCTCAAGGTCACAAGGATGTGATGAATAAGCAGGACTGAGCTGCATTTTATTGTTCGTGGGAGTTCACTGTGTGCACAGCAATTCTCTCTGTCGGGGCTGGACTTTTGTGTTGTGTAAGGGGGAATTAAAGATAGGCCATTGAATGAGAGCAGGATGCCTCTCATCAGGATTTTATAATCACAAGCAGGCTGCTTGTCTTGGTTTGGAAAGACAGGTGTGTGCCAGGGAAAAGCTGGAGTTTCCCTTGGAATGGAGAATGTAAAGCCCCTCCCTCTGAATTATTATAATTTTGAAATTAAGGGGCTTTCAGGCAAAGATAAGGGAATAGGAATAGCAGTTCTTTACTAGGAATATTAAAAATGTAGTACAAAAAAGCGCAAATTAATAAAAAAGAAAAACCCTGACAGATAGCTGACAGATAGAGAATGTCATGGACCTTTGTTGGACAAAACCAGCCACAGTCGATTTTTCCATGTCTTTGTTCTAAAAACTGATTTAATTTGTGCAGTACAAAAATACTTTATAAGGATCTTCAAAAGTGCCAAGAAGGAACACAGAGCTCAGCTGGAAGAAAAATGAAACTCTGGTACGAAGCAAGGAACCCAGATAATAAATGTGTCCAAAGGATTCAGCCCCGAATGACTGCATAGCACTCCTTTGGTGGAAAAATGGAGACTGGTTTATTGTTAAACAGTCCATATTTCTTGTGGGAAGTAATCATGCAGAGTAGTAACACTAATGTAAATAGAAATTCTCTCCAGAAATTGTTTCTGAGAATGCCAGCAGTCTTAAAATAGTTGGTTGCTCCCTCCAAATAGACACCACTGAACTTACAAATTGATGTAATTCCAGCAATGGGCCTGTATCTTTCCTCTGCAGTCAGGCTGTTGAATTAACAAGTAGGAGGCAAACAGAATGCAGAGAGGGCAGAGCTACTGAGCACCTTCTTTGCATCAGTCTCCCCTGACACCATCAGCCCTCGGGGATCTCTGATCCAGGGTGAAGGATTGGTGGAAAGAAGGCCAAGGAGGATTGGGTTAGAGATCCCCCTGCAGCTGGGGAGGAACAGCCCCAGGCAGCAGCAGAGGCTGGGGGTGCCCTGCTGGGCAGCAGCTCTGCAGAGAAGGACCTGGGGGTGCTGTGCACAGCAAGCTGCCCATGGGCCAGCATGACCTGGGGACAAGAAGGTCAAAGGGATCCCGGGCTGCCTCAGGAGCTGCACTGCCAGCAGCTCAGGGAGTGATCCTGCCCCTCACTCAGCCCTGCTGAGGCCAGCCTGGAGTCTGTGTCCAGCTCTGGGATCCTCAGCACCAGAGGGACAGGGAGCTCCTGGAGGGGTGCAGCAGCATTTTGGAATGTATTTTTTCTCTAAATCTTTGTGTAACCTTTACTTCTACTGTAAGTAAGTGACATTTAAGCTTTCTGAGTTGAGCTCGTTTCCCTCTTTTCAATACAGATTTTTGTTTTTCTTTTTTTGTGTGTGCTTCCCCAGATTTGTACCTCACTAACTCAAAAGCTCAGGCACCTTTACAACAGAGTTCACAACTTAGTTCGTATCCTCAAAGTTAATTATTTTGTGTGAGATCTGTCACACAACCTTTGGTACTTTCATTCAGACATAGTGGTTTTGAAACGAGACGTGGTCATTCACCTGCTTATCTCAAACCTACAAAGAACTACAGCATTTTTATTAGGAGTAGTGCTAATGCATGCTTTCCTTGTATTTCCCATGGAAATCATGATTTCCATCATTTCCTGGGGGTGGCTCCTGGCTGAGGGATAGCAAAGGTGAGCACCAGTGGCCATCACTCAGCTCTGCTGAGATCAGGGGCTGGGCTGGGCTTCCAGCACAGATTCCCCAAGAGTTTCATGAAAGCTGGCAATTAATACAGCTAAATTGTTCTCTGCAGGGGTTGTGGTGTGGCTGAGAACAAACTGACCCATAAATAAATCATACCTGCATATTCCCCAGTTCATATGGCTTTTTGGCCTCAGCTGGTGCTAACAACACCAAGGTCACAGCTCTGATCCCTGTGCAGGCATTCCTTCAGAGCTGGGCTCGATGATCCTTGTGGGTCCCTTCCAGCTTGGAATAATCTGTTACTCTCCACTTTATACCAACAACCCTGTGATGAAGCACTGCATCTGAATTGTTTCATTTCACACCTGGCTTCCTCTATATATTAACGTTATTTTATGCATTTAAATTTCAGGGGGAGCTAAGCAGAAGGCAGCGTGGCAAAGCAAAGCTCGCAGCCTCGTTCATCAGCGTCACTTCGGGATGCTGCCTCTGCTGACTCAGAAAGCTGCCCCCTGATTTATGACTGCCTGCTTTGTGGAGGAAGCTTTTCTCCATCACAGGGTCTAAGGCCTCAAGAAACTTTGCAGTCACCTGCCCTGAGCAGCCACGTGCTGCAGGCTGCTCACGAAGTGCTGTGGTGTTGGTGGATGTCTGCAGCAAGCCAGCAGCGTGGCATTTGAGGGGCTCAGCTCTGTTGTGCCTGCTGACAAGCTTTTGTGCAGTGTGTGTAGGCAGCTTTAACTGCTTCTGCTCAAGGCTGGGCAAAGCAGAACTATTTCCTTTCAAGGTCATCTCCAGGATGCTGCTGAGTTTCCAGGCCTGATGCTAGCTAAGATTTGTTTAAGAAAAAAAATCTGTTTAACTTCATCCAGCCTTTTTTTTTTGGTGCCAGATAGGCTTTGGTAGAAAAGAGGGAACCAGAAGATAAAGTTGTTGAAAGATACTTCTGCTCTTAGTTATGCTGGGAACAAGAGAGTGGCTTTTCTGGGAAGGCAGCAGCCTGGGTTGGTAAAATCAGGAACACTTTCCTGAGATTTAAGTCTCTTCCCACCAAAGGTCATTTCTACACAGTTATTCACTTAGAGGTATCAATTAGCTGAAATAGAGGTGGATTTCAGCCAGATGCTAAGAACTAACCCCTGCTCATGTGGTTTATTGACTGCAGCAGAGAGCCTGTTGATTTACAGGAGTGCAGTTAAAAGGAGACCCAGGACTTAATGAGGTGCTTTACACCAAGGAGTTTTATACCAGGGTCTCATGAGCTGAAGGTGAGGGTACAGCCTCCAGGGAACACACAATAAGGGAATAGTTGGAATAAGCTCTGGAATCCGTGGCTTAGTCAGGCACTTGCTCATGCTAGGCTGGTCTGGCTCTGCTGGGACTGGGATCAGCTGGTCCCACAGGGAGAGTCTTACTGGAGACCCTTGGGACAGCCAAGGAAGTCACAGCATCTGACCCCCACCACACCTTTCCTGGTTTTGATGCAGTTTTGACAGTCCAGGTAATATCAACAGACAGCTATTCCCACCCTGACTTTCAGGGAATGGAAGGATGCTGTCAGCATAAAAATTCTGGTTTTAGACAGAAAAGGGAAAGGGTGGCAGTTGTTGCTTACTTGGGTTGGTAAATTGTTAAATGCTGAACTTGGACTGGGCAGCTGAATGTGGGACAGTTTAATTAAAAATGGAAATCAGGAAAGAAAACCATGTATGATTACCAACCAGACCTTGTCAGTCCAGAAACGTTATTCATGTTTGCTCCTGTCCTGCTTAACAGTCAGTAAAATGGGGTGTTGTACATTTTCAGTGTAAGCCACACTCATTGCTCCTAATAATTTGCCCTTTAGACAGGTGACTTTTCAAATAATCCAAATTACTGGGATGCTAAATGTCCCTCAGAAGAGGGCCAGACCACTCAGGAATATTGGGAATCATAGATTTTTTGGGTGCTTTATTAGTTACCATTTAGCAATCCCTTTAGAAGTCCCTGGATCCTTGGGATTGGATGGAAAACCACTGCCCCAGATAGAGAAGATGAGAGAAGCTGCTTGTGTAACCCAGCTGGGGAGAGGCAAAGCTGTTGGAATAATATTGTCTATTAGGAAATCTGAACCTTATGCAATTTGTCAAGTGGTCACCTTCTGTTATGGTGATTTCCAAACAAGCTTGCTTCACAGGTCACAATTTTATGCTGAACTTTCAGATGGGGTTATTTTTGCTCATTTGCATGAGATTAAATTTCTCCTTAGCTCCCTTCTGTCGTGTTATGGATGGGCACTGTAAACAGTACTAATGAGGCTGTATCTGTTATCTTGTAGTACATACAGTTAATCACCAAGTTAAATTAAGATAGGCTGAATTTCAACGTTTGAAACAGTGGACGGGATTTAATAAAAAATGACAGGGGGTAGCTGCAACAACTTCACTTTTTTTTTCATATGTTCATATTTGGAAACAGGCTGCAGGTAAATCTTTTTGGTAGAGCCACTGAATTTCCTTCAGAAAGGATGTTCTTTGATGTTTGATCTTTGCATGCTTTCAAGCCTAATCAACAAGGAGATTTAATCAGTGAAACAGATAGCAGCTAACAAGCTCTGAGAGATGTTCATGTGTTAGAAAAACAAATTACTTGTATAGAATTGCCTCGTTAAGGTTTAGGGCTGGACGTGCTTCAAGGATCTCAGACCCAGGGGGAGGTTAACTGGGCTTGGGAAGAAGGATGTACCACTGATGGTGGACACAAAGAATGCAAAATTTATGGGCCCCAAGGACATTTAGCAGAAGTCCCAAGATAAGGCAGAAAGTAATAAAGCAACTGTGCTGAGTCAGCTCTGCCTGGGTAGAAGGTAATTCTTGAAGGGGCAGATCACTGACCTGAGGAACCCAGCTCAGAGGAAGAGAAAGCCTGAGCACGGGGACTAATTAGCATGAGGCACCAGAGAGTCATTAACCAAAGATAGAATGCTAATTAACAAGAGAACTGCATAGCCTAACCCCTTTGTCTGCTAAAATGAGAAGTTTTGATAGCTGGCATGCTTGATTTGTGGGATGCACAGAGCACTCAGGCCTGCACAACTCTGAAATAAATAATCTCTGTCACTCTCAGGTGTGTAATTATTGGTTTATTGCACACCAGGTAATGAATCTGATTTTTGTGGACGACACAGGAGGACAGACTGGGGGATGGTATTTTATTTTCCTTATTTTACTTCATAATTTCTCTGACTCAGGTTTGTCAGAGAAATTTTTTCTCTTGGTTTGGGTCCTAAATTTACTCCTACAGTGCTTTAGAAATATATTGTATAGAGAAAAACCAATGGAAATATTTTGGCAACACATTTATTATAAAGAAATAGGTCACTGTTATATTTTTTTACCAATCTTCCTGTGGAATGGATGTCATATTTCCTGAAAACTAAATATAGCATTGTGCATCGAATGCTAATGTGTAGATTTCTCTAAATGTTACAGACAGATCTTTAGAAAGTCTCCAGGGGTTCTGTAAGGATCTTAAAAACAAGTTGTTGTTTACATGCAAAATACTGCAGACCAGTTAAGGAAAGTGGCCAGAATTATTCAGAGTGTCTTGTGTCTCTGTAAATGTTTTAAAGGATGAGGAGTCAGAAATGTTTAAATTGGAAGTGCCCTGTTTGGGCTAGTGCAGAATATGCCACTCAAGGTAGAATTAATGTCTTAATTATAATAATAATAATTATTTTCCAAAAATGCTCTCATCAAGGACTTGCTTTGATGCTTCCTGGGTTTGCAGGAATGGCCAGGATATTGTTAGTTCAGACCCAGAAGGAGGATGCTGAGGAAAGGCAATTCTGCCACAGCTTGAAATACAGTGGCATGAAGCCTAACACTGAAATATTGTAGGCTTTGCCTGATTTTGCACCCTGTGATGTGTGGTATAATTTGTAGGAAGGCAGAACCTAGGCATCTGCTCAATCTACATCATTTAATTGACTACAAACAAACTGGGAGATCTTTGATGAGCCTGCTCACCCTGTGTGCTGTCAACACTGTGCTTCCACCTGTGTGACGGGTCTGTTACCTTGTCCTGGAGAGCAAACCCAGACCCAAAATGTTTTCAGAAACTTGTGTGTCACCCAGCCAGGCCTGATTAAAATGTCTCTTCTCTGCCTGCCTTCAGATGGGCATAAATAAAAGTAAACTCAGACACGTTCCTTGCTTTGGGTCGTGTCCTTGAAAATATCCAGAATTTCATTTTTTTCCTCACTGATTGAATTCTTCAGTCTCAACAATCTTTTTGTTTTTTTTCATTTTGGGGAAGAGGGAGGGTGGGTAAACAACTGGTCCTGTCATTTTGGCAGCACAGAGGAAGATGGAGAGGGAAAGTCCTGTCCCAGAGAGCTGCAGGGCTTTCTGCCAGCAGGAATTGGGACAGCCCTTCCTCCTGACTTCTAGGAAGCAGAGAAATGTAGTGCTGTGAGAAGGACAGGCCAGTGGCTGGGGGATTTGGATTTGGGGGATCTAGGAAACTGCAAATTACCCATAATTACTCCACCAAAGACTGTTTGTTAGGTTGTTGTTGTTTTATTTTTGTTGGCTTGGTTTTAAGTGTGATTTTTTTTTTTTTCCCTTCACATTGCTGAAATTCATCTGGTGCCCAGATGTTTGCTGGCAGAGGTCCACAGAACCACTCAGGGGAACAGGTTCAGGAATGGCCAAGGTGCAACACAAAATAATGTGGATCAAGGCAAAAAAAAATGTGTTGCAACACAAAATATGTGCAGAGCAGCCCCTGCCTCTCTGTCATGAGCACAGGGCAGGCTGCAGGCAAGGCAGGGGAGCTCTCTGCCTGCTCAGCTGGACTAATTGAGCTGGTGCTGTCATCTCCCTCTCCAGAAAGCTCACACTGGCAGAATTAGCTGTGTAGGAAAAGGGGGACAGCGATTTTAAGCGTCCTAAGAGACTTTAAAAAGCACAAGTCTGTGTTTGAGCACGGAAAGCTGCAAATGTTTTGATGTTAATTGAAGGATGTTTCAGCCTGATTTAATTTGTTCGTTGTCCTGCTGACAAATTATGTAGCTCTGTGATATGGTGGGTGCCTTTATGCACTTTATCCTAATTATTGGTAAGTAAGTGTGAGCACTAACAGTGCCTGGCCCTTAATGGGGGGAGGGAGGAAAGCAAGAAGTTTTAATCATCAGGACTTCCTTTGACTGTGGCTGGTGGTGGGAAGATCAGGCCATTTTAGGCACCTTAGAGGATATATCCTGTTGAAGGCTGAGAACAAAACCCCCTCCTGTCTATAACCTTCACTGCCAGCCCATCAGTTCTGTGACAAACAACCACAGAGCTCTCAGGAAGTCAGGTCATTCTGGGGAATTGTGACTGTGGAGCAGGGATCTCTGTATGACCCTTATCTGATTGTGGAGGTTTGATAAGGGCTGTGCCCACCAAAGCCACTCCAACCCTCCCTCCCTCAGCTGAACAGGGGAGAGAAAATACAATGAAAGGCTCATGAGCTGAGATAAGGGCAGGGAGAGATAATTCACCAGTTGCTGTCACAGGCAAAAGAGTCTCAAGTTGGGGAAATTAGTTTAATTTACTGCAAATCAAAATTGGAGTCAGATAATGAGAAGTAAAACAAATCCTAAAAATATCATCCCTGCCAACCCTCCCTCCTTCCCTGGCTTAACTTAATTTCTGATTCTCTGCCTCCTCCCTGCCAGCAGCACAGGAAGATGGGGAATGAGCAGTCAGTTCATCAAATGTGTCTGCCACTGCTTCCTCCTCAGGGAGCGGTGCCCTTCCCCTGCTGGGTCACTCCTGTGGGAGAATCCTCCACAAATTTCTCCAACATGAGTCCTTCCCATGGGCTACAGCTGTTCACAAACTGCTCCAGTGAGGCTCCCTTCCACAGGAGCATTCCCTCAGGTTGTAGAGAACAAGTATGAATATTTTTTGGCAGAGCAGGGAGAAGAAGACAGCATGGGCTGGGCATGGATCTTCAGTCAGAGACTTATTAATATCAGAGGTTCATTAATTCTTATCTCTGTTACAGTCTCACAAGCTGTGAGTTCCAGCTAACAAAGTAGAAAATGGCTCTGCCTCTTATCTCTTTCTTTACAAGGCCTTTGAAGAACAAACTGTCCAATTAAGAAATGACACCTGAATTATTTTTACTTTTAACCCAATTACCAACCACCCATGGCCCACAATGTGGATTTTTCTACTCAGTTAAAAAATCCCACCCAGAGCCATGGAGAGAAGGTGAAAAAGAAGGACTCAGCCTCTGCCCTAAACCCTCCATCTTGCTTTATATCTATTACTGTGTTCTAAACCCTGAAACTCTGAGTTTTGCACCCTGTGCTATCACACACTTCTATCCAAACTGCACAGCCACAATCCCAGGGCTGTCACTCAATTTTGGGAGCCTTTTCCACAGGCTCAGGTGAGTGCAGGGTTTGCTTGGGGGTCAGAGCCTGTCAGCACAGAGAGCCTGGAATTCTCAGTGCCCAGGGCTCCATCTTTGGGGGTTTTTTTAGCCATGTTTTAGATCTGGAAGCTAAGAATGATACAGCAGTTCTTGTTTTCGTGTCATGCCTGCACAGCTGTCACGTCCAGCATGCCTGACAGGGTGATGAGGCTGATGGTGAGCAGAGGTGTGAGTGAGTGAGCCCTGCTCTGCTCTCCCAGCCTGAATAAATGCACTGAATAAATGCACTGAGCATGCAGGAGCTGCCACCCTGCAGCAGGAGTGCTGAATCAGGCACCCAGGGTACCCCTGCCAGCACATTGCTAGAATCAAGCCTCGTGTTCTCCTCTGCAGTGATGCAGAGGGACTTCGAGGTTTAATGGGTTGACATTAATTAGCAGAGCTGTAGTTTCTTATTGGAGAAAGGCTTGCATGGTCATTGCCTCTGTCTGATTTTTCTTCCAGTAATTCCTGACCCTGGCTGACAAACCTGATCGATCTAATGAAGGAGCAGTGTTCCCAGAGTTATTGAATTTCCTACAAAAGCTGGGAAAATTGCTGGTCAAAGGAACAGCCCTGACTGACTCAGAAGTTTGGGGCCTCAGCTTGCAGTTGACCCAAATAAGCATCAAGGCAAGCTGAAAGGAGAGATTAGCAGCAAATATCTTGTGAAACATGGAATTTGTGAGTATTGCAGCAGGGAAAAGTAGAAAGGAAAAAGTTCAAGAATGCAAATAAGCTGGGAGAAATTCCACTAACTGGCAGACTGGCTTGTTAAGGAACAGGGAGGAGAATCCTCTATAAAAATTTGCACCTTTCCTGTTGGTGCAAGGAAAAGGAAAGGCAAAAGGAAGAGGATGTCTGTGAGAATCTGCCAGGCAGATTTCTCGCCGTTTGTCAGCAGTGAGACAGAGCTTGATCCACGTTGTTTAAATGGCCACAGGGTCACAACAAGCTCCAGAGAAGACACAGCCTCCCCCTCTTCTGGGAGTTCTTTCCCAGCAGGAGAGGTCCTGTTTGGAAAGCACTGAGGGGCTTCTGGAGATGTGTCTGGGTGATCACAGAGTGAAAAGCCACACGGCAAGTGGGAGGCTTGTGGCTGGAAATGCAAAATTATGCATGAGTTGCACAACCCCTGGTCCTTGTCGTGGGATGCATCAGGTTTTTGCCAGCCTTTGGCCACAGAAGGGTAGAAGGATGACTCATGCCTAAAGCATGATCAGGTTTGGAATTAAAAATTGAAGCCACAGATGGACCTCTGGATGTTTTTTTTAAAACAAATCTGTTCCTTGAAGGAAGGCTAGTTGAGAGGTACCCCAAGATGCTCTGTGACTATTAATATTGATGGAGGGAGTCTGTCGATGCTCCAGGTTAGGAGATCAGGGAGAGAAAAGATATATCTCTCCTGCTTTAACAGGACCTGTGTCTAAAATCTCCTGGGAACTGCAATCTCAGCCTCTCATCTCAGAGCACATCATTTGGGTTCTGATTTGGTGATGTCCTGGGTGTTTCATGAAGAAATGTCAAGAGCTGGGTAAGACAGCTCCTTTTCTGACCAAACACTGTTGCAATTTGGTTACTTTATTGGATGCGTGTTATAGGGAGAAAATGAAGAGAAATTACAATACTTCAAATTAATAGGCAAGACTAACATCAAAGCAGTGCAAATTCAGGCAAAATCAGATGTGAACACACATCTTCTGCACTAACTGTGGTAGGAAAGCTTCTTCCATGCCTTTAAATTATTACAGCTGTATAGCTCCCTTCTGGCAATATTTATTTCAGCACAGGCACAGTTGGGTGATGACCTGTGGTTGGTTATAGAAGAGGACAAGCTTGATCATCTCCTGGTCTGTGCTGAAATGAAATCCTGTGCATAAATGAGAGGTTTTCTTCTAGCTTTGTTTGCAAGTAAAAAAGCTTTAGTATTAATTAGCATTAGTCTCTTCCCTTTAAGTACGTTCCTTCTAATATTTTCATGAAAGATTCATCTCTGCTTTTATGAACAACATTAAAATAGGCCTGTTAGCATCTACCATGAATAACCAGCTTTTAAAATCGAATCTAGAGAGGACTAAAATCTTCCATCCACTTCCTTGGGAAACAGAAGGAACCAAACAAAGAGCTGCAGCCACAGTGACCACTGGCAGGATTCAGCTGCAAGGTTCACCCTTCAGCTGCTGCTCTGCTTTCTGCCCAGGGGATTTTGCAGTGCTTGGGGCACAAAACTTTGCAGCAGGTAACAAGGAAAGCAAAGCAGTAGAGTGCATCTTCCTGCATTGAAAAACACAGGCAGTGGGGCCCATTAGAACTGCAATTATGATGGGCAATATACATTATATGGGGCATTCTGGAACTTACTGGGGAGCTGGCAAAAATATTTGGATTCTCTCTGGTGATTTGGACCGGTCTGAGTGGTGAGAGCTTGCAGGGATGAGTGTAAGTGCTGGTTTGGGGTCTGTCCCACACATTTGAATTGCAAACCCCAAAGCACTGCTGATTATTCACGCTCCCAGCACGGGTGCTTTTGCTTTGGGGGATTAAATGAAATGCCATTTGGGGAAATTGAGGGGAGGGCAGTGTTAAATGTCTCTCTAGGACATCAATCACTTGGGGCCCATTGCTGCCAGAGCGTGTGGGTGTGGTACATGACTGTCACTGGGGTTTCTAAGTGCATTTGTCCCCGGGTAATCACCACTCTGTGCTTGCTCTTAAGGCTGTTTTTGCACAAGGCCCGGAATGCTTAGACTGATTTTTAAATAAAACAGCTCTGAATTACTGTGGTTTTCTACCAGAGCACTGGAAGCTAATTTGGGAGTTGTAATTGTTGCCTTCCCTCCCTTTCTTCCTTGGGGTGGGCTGGGGAAGGAGGGCTTGCTGTGTTAGGCAGGACACTTTTGTCTATGTGTGTGTATGTGTGTGTGTGTGAGTTTCTCCCTCTGGATGATTTCCTAGAGACCCTTCTCCATCTCAAAGCTATTTCTTTGGGTAACTAGATTGACATTGGTGCATCAAAGCACTGAACTCTGGCTGACTCCTTCAACCAGCCTGCACCTTTGACAGGGAGAATTACATGCAGTGCTTAGGAGTGAGGTGTTGTTCCCAAAATAGGGCCGAGGCTGTGCTGTCAGGGCTGCAGGACACTTTCAGATTTCACACACTGGCAGTGCAGCAATAAGGTTTTTTCCTTACTATGCACAGAGGGTAGCAGCAGTTAGCCATTGCTTAATTCTCCTGGGTTGTCCTGCTCCCTAGCTCACCTGCTGGAGGTGGAATGCCTGGAAAGGAAGCCAATATCTCCCTAAAAGTTCAAGTAACCTTTGGTAGCCTGCATGACTCCTCTTGCCATGCAGAAAAACAAGAAGAATGATGTTCTGTAAAGCATCTCTTGTGCAGGAGAGAGAGATCCCAAAGCTTCTGGCACTCTGCTGATGCAGGGAAGTGCCCTGGCGTTGTCTGAGCACATCCCATGTGCTGCTCTCCCTTCAGGTGCTGTCTCCCATGTCCCTCAATCCTTTGCTTCTCTTAGAGATCATCTTCCAAGATGCCCTCAGAGCTCTTGGTTTCCTTGCTGGCTGCACTGCTGCTTGTCACTCTGCCCTCCTTACTCCTTGGTATCCAGTTTGGAGAATTCTTCTGCTTCTTCTTTCCCACGTCCTTTAACTGCTTCTCTTTTACTCTTGCACTCCTGTCAGAGTCTGAGTCTGTCTGAGCTGGTGAAGATCCATCTAGACCTGTCCTGTACCCCTCTCTCTCTCTCCCCCTGTCCTCTATACCTCTTCTGAAAAAAATTGACTTTCTTCTGTGGCCCTTTTGAAGAAGAAATCCCAGTTTGAAGAAGAAATCCATGCCAGGTACTAAAGGAGCATTGAGGGCCTTGAGGTGAGGTTCAGCAGTTTCTCTGGGGCTTGCCTGGGCTCTTGGAACCACGCACGACGTGTGAATCACAACACTGTCTGCAGGCTGCTTTAGCCCCCAAAATTACAAAGATGTGAGCCCAAAGGAGAGAGGAGCAGGCTGTAGTTACCACCCAAACACACCCTGTAAGCAGGCAATAAATGCATTTCAGAGGGCTGGGCTGCATGGGAGCTGACAGCCCATCAGCTGGAGGTGGCTGATGACCCAAATCTATATCCCATCAATCTATAGAATAGATATCAGCTTTAGCACAGCTCAATCTGCTGCTTCTTAGCTCCCCCAGACAGAGAGAAAGGTGCAGGACACCCCTACAATCTCATAGGCCTGGCTTTAAATTCTCTGGGTCTGGAGGTGCTTCTCTGGACTGATTAGTGCCCAGCAGGATGGAGCTCTGTGCTCCCTCTTGCCTGGGTAAATTTGGCTCCTGAGTCTTTGCCACCCAGTTCTTGGTTAAGATGAGATCTTTCACACTTCTTCAGCTGGATACAACTCTTCTCTCCTCCTCGTGGACATTTTAGCATTGCAAATAACCCATCTTATCATGGGCCACAGAATGCAAAAGCTTTCAGAGAAACCTCAGCAAACAAATTAGTGGCAGTTGTGAATTAGGGTAATTACACCGTTCATGGCTGCAGAGACCAGCTGAATTATTGGCACAATCTGTGCAAAAATATTAAGCTACCTAAAGTCAGTTGCAGACTGATGTGAACACACACTTTTATCACCCTGTTGATGTGTCAGTTCTGGTATTAACTAGGACAGTGCAATGCAGTATTTTGCCACCTCCGGCTGCTGGTATTCATCTTTACTATGAGAGCTCAGTATTCTGTTCTGAAAAATGCTGCAACTCACCACCTTGATAATCTTTATTCTGCTGTCTGGTACTGCAGCCCTCTCAAGAGAAATTGCATTTAAGAGGAGAGTTGAAACTAGTGTGCCTACAGGAGACCACATTACTGGAGTTTTATTTTAGCTATTGATTTTTCACAGTTTCTTTTAACCCAGAAATGAATATGTCAAAAAAACTCAAAAAAAAACCCAACCAAAAAACCCCAACCCAACAAAACAACAGAACACCAAAAAAACCAAAACAGAAACAAAAATGTGAGAGTTTTGCAGGGAGAACTTCTAGCTCTGCTTGTTTGCTCAGAGGAAAGAAGAAGTATTTTCCTTTCAGACCCATATTGTGTTTGCCTTTGGTACCAAAAGAAAGAATAGCTTTAAGAAGGGTGAACATATTTCTGTTGGGGGTGAGGTTGGTCTTTTTGTTGGGTTTTTTTGTTTTTAATTGCTGTTGTTCCTTCATTAAAAAGACAAGGTGCACAGTGAAATGTGCATTTGACAATGCATTTTTTTCCTTCTAAAACAAGGTCATCTGTCCAGTGGGTGACAAGAATCAAAAGTACAACTTGTGGGTTGGGAAAAGAACAGTTTAATAATTTAAGACTAGTTGAAATAGCATAATAGATGATGATGATGATGATGATGATGATGATATGCTCAGTACAATTTTCCCCATGTTCTGACAGAGGGCAGACCCCATCCTTGAACCCAAACTGGCCCCTTCCCCCATTTATAAACTGCTCATGATGTTCTCAGGTGTGGAATATCCCTCTGGTCACTTTTGTGTCACCTTTCCTGGTTATGCTCCCTCCCAGCTTTTCTTTTGTGCACCTCTTCACTGGCAGAGCAAAAAAAAAAAAAAGAAATCCTTGACTTAGGCTAAACGTTATTTAGCAAAACCAAAATATCCGTGAGTTATCAACTTTATTCTCACACTGAATCCAAAACCAGCTTCTGAGATGAAATTAATTCTATCCCAACCAAAACCAGGACATCATTGTAGCCCCCTTCTACTGAAATATTCTATTTTATTCTGTCCTGTTCTATTCTAGCCTGTTCTCCTGTTTTTGTCGTGCCTTCTTTTCTCCCCTTTTAGCGAGCAGAGCTTTTGGTTCTCTCTCTGCTGGAGGATGTGGTTGATAAAAGCTCAGAGGGCCCTAATGTGGAGTTCAGAGCTGTTAATGCCATTTCCCACAGCCACTGAAAGGCCAGTGACCCTGGAGCACCTGAGTGGGTGAGATATATTTGGTCTCTTTGTGCCTCAGAGCAAGACAAAGGCTTTGATCTCCTCCTTGGCACCACAAAAAGCATGCATGGGCAAACTGAGGCACGTGGCAAACCTTAAAATACAACAAGGCATTGTCAGTCTTCCTCCAGAGAGGTCCTTTGAGAGGAGATGGCCCTAATTCCCCCTGTGTTTGTGTCACTGCCTAAGCCCTGGTGGCAGCTCAGTGCCATCCAGGCACTCCCTGACTGCCCCACCAGAGCTCCCCAGCCCTGCCCCAGGTGGGGAGGAGAGCTGGAAAGGAAAGGGAAACCTTGTGGGCTGAGAGAAGAGCAGCCCAGTGACCGAAACAGGAGCAAAGACACTGCCAGCAGCAGTAACAACAATAGTAATCATAATGAAAAGGAGGGGGAGAGAGAGAGAGGGACAAACCCCTGGGGAAGCAAGGGATGCACAATTGCTCAGCTCTCACTGGCTGACTCCCAAACCATCCCTCAGCAGTGATCAGCACTCCCAACCAATTCCCCAGTTTATATACTGGTAAGTAAATGTATATAAATATAGTACTGGCATATAAATTTATATGCATGGTATGGAATATCCCTTTGGAGTGTCCCAGCCGTGCTGACTCAGGGCCTCTGGTTCAGCTCCTCCCTGGCAGAGCAGGGAATGCTGAAAAATCCTTGACTAAGGGTAGGCACTACTTAGCAACCACTAAAACATCAGCATTAATGTTTTAGTTGGTAATGTTAGCAGCATTAATCTCATCCTAAATCCAAAACCCAGCACTGCACCTGCTGCTGCTGATTCCAGGACAGCATTCACCTCTTAATCCATGCTATTTACATCATGCCAGGTCCCACATTTCCCATTAGTCCATCACCTTTCCTATTTTTTTGATAGATAGACACACAGAAATCAGAAATTCTGGGCCTGCCAAGCTATAAATAGTTCACCCTTATGCTGAACAATCCAAATCCACCTGAACCTAAGAATAAATGAAAAACTCTACCCTTCTGATCCTTTGATTCCAGTCAAGCAATTTGATTTTTCAGGAAGTTTTTTAACAATTGGGGATGCATTCCACTCTGATTTTGTGTTTGTGACAATGTTCTGTAGGAGAAGGAAAATCATTTGGAGAGTGAAAGTGACTGAGGGAGAGAGATGGTGGGCACTGAGGATTCCAGGCTCTCCGTGCTGCCAGGCTCTGACCCCCCACCAAACCCTGCACTGACCTGAGCCCGTGGAAAAGGCTCCCAAAATTGAGTGACAGCCCTGGGATTGTGGCTGTGCAGTTTGGATAGAAGTGTGTGATAGCACAGGGTGCAAAACTCAGAGTTTCAGGGTTTAGAACACAGTAATAGATATAAAGCAAGATGGAGGTTTCAGGGCAGAGGCTGAGTCCTTCTTTTTCACCTTCTCTCCATGGCTCTGGGTGGGATTTTGTAATTGGATAGAAAAATCCACCTTGTGGGCCATGGGTGGTTGGTTATTATACAGTAAAAATAATTCAGGTGTCATTTCTTAATTGGACAGTTTATCCTTAAAAGGCCTTGTAGAAAGAGATAGGGGCCATGTTTTACTTTTTGAAATCGGATGCTCAGACGCCTCAAGTTTGTGGAGAATCTTTCAGTGTAGGTACAGTAAAGCTTTTTAATTTTTTTTTTTTTTTTAGTTGAACAGTCTCTTCCTTTGCATGGGGGAACTGCCAAAAGCAATCTAGGAAAAAGGAGCAATTTTTAATTAAGTCACATGTCTCTGCAGACCTTCTTGTTCCATGTCCAAACTCTGCCTTCAATATCTTCTATCCCCACTATCTGCTGTGTCTCTGGGCAGCAGCTACTGCTGATCTGCTCTCCATGGGCTGTCAGGCAGGGATGGTATTTTGGAAAGCTTCTCCAAGCTGTGTCTCCATCCCCGTGGGTGAGCTTCTTTGTTTATTGAACGATTTTAAAAAAACCCCATAAATGACCCAAATTCTGGTGGTGTGCCAGTGCTTGACTAGCCTGATGTGCTCATGGGTGGATTCACCAGGCAAGCAACAGCTACCCAGAAAAATGTCAAGTCACTTTAGGGATATGCTTGATAAAGGCAACTAAATCAGAACTTCCACTGTGGAGCATCATCTTTCATTCAGCATCTGTGTGCATCAGCTGTGCCTTTTGTTCACCAAAGCACAATATGAGGCACTTTGCACAGCAGAAAATTCTGTTTAATGTGTTCCACAATGTGTTTGAAGTCCAGCACAGAAGCATTTCCCTCGTGCTCAGCCCTGACTAAGTCTGCCTTGGTCTCTCAGGAGAAATGACTGCAAGGAAGGAGAGCACTCTGCGGTTTCCTTTCAGAAACTGATGAAAATGTTGCTCTATTTTGTCTTCCAGCAGGCATTCCATTGTGTTTTATTTATATTTTTAATGCAAAGCCATTTTTTATGCATCAAAACTGGCAGTTAAATTAATATACAGTATATAAATGCATTATAGAAAAAGAAGAACTCTGGCAGCTGCTTTGCAGAAGTGATTAAAATTTAAAAGGCAGCTTTCTAGTAGAAGAAAATAAAATAAACTAATTATTTACCATGGCTACACCACTAATGGAGTGTGGAAATTATTTTATTAATGTTTTTGGTATTTCAGAGGGTGGGTTTGGGTGGGTTTTTTCATGACAGCTACAAAAGATCTGCTTCTTTACAGAAAAGATGATTACTCTGGAAGTTAACAGCACTTTCTGTGGTAGACCTAGTTGCTCTGGCAACTGCTTTCCATCCAGAAGAAAACATTCAAGAAATAATTCTCTCCCTCCACTTTCGGGCCTACATCCTTGTAAGTCAACTCGGATTACTCCTCTAGATGCTCCAGGTTTGGGTTTTTTTTTTTGGAAGAGACTGTATAGAGGTGTTGGTCCATCAGACAAGCTTTCCAAGAAGAGCACAGCAAAAGATTTACCTCACTTCTAAAAAAATGCACCTGGATTCTTCAGAGTCTGGGAGGTCCCAATACCATGAGCAGCAGGAAAGAGAAAGATCTTTTCCAAAGCCCTGGTGGAGAAGGTGCAGGCATGGGGCACAAAACTGCTCACAAGGCACCTGCACCTCTGACCTGGCCCTTCTCAGGCTTTTAAGTCCTCATTTTCCCATCAGGATTTCCCTGTGCAACCCTTGTGAGGCCACTGAGTGTAAGTCCCACTCTCTAAACCCAGGAATTCCGCTGAAACCATTGATGGCTGTATTTCAGAGATGTATTGAAACTTCTTGAGCTCTATTTATAATCTATATTATTATCATATAACACATAATATGTAATATGTCACATGTAATATATAATATATAATATGCAATATATAATATGTAATATGCAATATGCAATATGTAATAGATATTGTTGTATTCTATATTCTATAATATTATTGTTGCTTATATATTAATAATATTTTAAAGTTATATATATTAATAATATATATTATAATGTATATAATATAATATCTAGTATAATTTTCTGTTCTATTCTATTATATTTTATTCTATTCTATTCTCTTTTAATATGTATTGTATTTTATATTGCATTTATACAATATATACTATATTTTGTTAAAATATATTCTATTGTAAAATATTATAATATATAGCTTCCCCAGTACAAGCTTAGTTCACCTGAACCTCTGAAATGCTTGCCCAGGGTCAGGTCACAGGTGCTCCAGCCCCTCTAAGGTAGCTCTCACCTGCAGAACTAGGAGGTGGCAGAGTTATTTTGGACTGGGATGAATTTTTAGGTTCTGCCAAATGCCCAGATCTGAGGAACAAGGCCTGACTGTGAGGAAATGCAGCGTGACCCATTTTCCCTCACCCCTGACCCTGGCCATACCAGGAGAGCCACTTGAAACTCAGAGAAATTAAAATATGCTAAATACTCTTTTGTCAGATAGAAATCTCTCTCCCAAGCAGAGATTACCCAGAGAATGAGCTGCTGCAGGCAAATTAACATTATAGAAATAATAAACCAAGCTTAAACCTGTTTCTATTCATCTGGCAAGTGCTTTCACACTAATAATGGAAAGGGCAGCAGTATTTTGTAGTAATGGCCTCCTTGCCATTGTTCTGTGCAATTGCACTTCATTAAAAGGCAACCTTTCTCCTGTCCCTAAATAGTAAACTATAGCAGTAACTATATAAAAAGCACTTCAATATTTTATAACAGCCAGGGCTGCCTGCTATCTATAATTGCAGTCAATACTTGGACTGAAAGAGAAATTACTTCATTTTCTTAATGTTTCATACATGGAAAAACAATCAGGCTTTTCCTGTATTTCTAATTGCATTGACTGGCTCCAGATGAGTGTTCTTTTCCAAATTATTACCAGGCCCTGGAAAAAGTAGCGCTGAGGTAAAAGCTTCTCACAACAAAATGCTGGTCCTTGTTACAGCAACAAGTCCCAGTCAGTCTGGGCACCTCTAGTTCCAAATTCATGGCCATTAAACCTGGATTGAACTCTGCCTGGAAATCAATGATGCCAGCTGTGTGTTGTGCTGCTGGAGTTTTGGTACTGAAAGGACAAATGGAGAGAATTTTCTGGTTGGTGCTGCAGGGATGAGAGAGTTGAAGCAAAGGCACTGTGAACTCCTGCTGTCACACTTCAGTCCTGTCCCCAAAAGCCCTACCAGAAATCTAGAAAAAAAATCATCCTCAGGCCCTTGCCAAGCAAGCCTAGTGCTTTGTTTTCTCAGAGATTCACAGCCTTCTAAAAGCAGCACTTGTTTTGTCACAAACTGGATGCTTTTGGCTGTGTGCTCCAGAGAAACAACATCTGCAGAGGACAGTCCTCTGTTGGTGTGCCTCTCATCCCTCTCCTGGAGGCAGGCAGGCACAGGTCTCTGTGCTTTAGCTTGCTTCCAGCTGATGCAGCTGCATTTTGGGCTGTGGAATACAAGGTAGTGAGGTATGGGTATGTGTGGGTTTGTTATCTTCTTTTCTGTCCTAGAAAAATGTTTTAGAATACAGTAATAGATATAAAGCAAGATGGAGGTTTTAGGGCAGAGGCTGAGTCCTTCTTTTTCACCTTCTCTCCGTGGGTTTGGGTGGTATTTTGTAATTGGATAAAAAAATCCACATTGCTGACCATGGGTGGTTGGTTATTGGGCTAAAAGTAAAAACAATTTAGGTGTCATTTCATAATTGGGCAGTTTGTGCTAAAGACCTTGTGAAGAGTTAGAGACAGAGCCATTTTCTGCCTTGTTAGCTGGAACTCACAGTTGGTGAGACTGTAAGAGATAAGAATTAATAAACATCTGAGTATGAACACAAAACACCATCTCTTGAGCATTTAATCCTGGCTCTGACAGAAAAAAAAATACAATATACCCACAGTTGATGCCCTGACAGTGGTGACTGTGGGCTCCTGATCTGTGTGGGCTGCCAGGACTGCTGTGCCAACCACAGCAGCTGGGGCAGGAAGTGATACCAGTGCAGAAGCTGCCTCAAAGTCACTGTGATTTGCAGAATTTCAGGTTTCATCCTCAAAGTCTTCCCACTTCCCACCTCCTCATTACAGTTACTGAGTCAAAGAATCAGTTATCTGAAAAACTCTGTGTTTCCTTTGTGGTTTGGCGTGTGGTTGCATCCAGGTTCCCCTTTTCATTCCTTACTTCTCATAAAATGTCAAGCAAAAGTAAATTTTGTGCCCATACATAAAGTTTCTAGGAGCCCCTTTCAGAGAAAAAAACACATCTGAGTAAAATCAGCTCTTCTTCAAAATCATTGCGAAATTTTGAGAAGGGGATCCAAGCATTATTTTGAAATAGAAAAAACCTAGAATTTTCTTTCAGTTACTTGAGGGGAAAAACCCCCACTTTGAGCAAGTGTTCCTTTAGTATTTTTTTTTTCCTTGTTCTTGGAAGTGTTTTTATACAAATGTGAACATTAATTAGGATGCAGAATGTTGGATCTTGTTTATGTGAACATATTTGTTGAAAGGTTACGAGGGCTGAATATTGCAGTAATTGATGTGTGCTTGTATTTCAGTTTCTAGTGGATGCCATCTGCTCCTGTTAAGTTGCTCTGTTGTTTTATCTCTTGTGTTGTGCTGGTTTATTTTTCTTTCTTATGATTTTGTGATTACTGTTGTTGGGAGGGGGAGGGAGTGGGAGAGAAGGAAGTGTGGACAAGCTGGAGGAAGGATGAAAAATCCATGAAAGCACAAGCACAGGAGCAGTTTGGATTAATTCAGTTTGTATACGGGCTTTACATTAGCAGCATGTGACTGGAAGGATGGATGCACCTCCCCAGATTTTTGAGCATGGTTAGCTAATGTTGAGAACCACAGAGAACATCTGCTGAGCTGCTAGTGAAAAACATGCATCTTTTTATCCCCTGCCAAAATAGACCACGTTTTCATAGCTGCAAATAGGTGTGTTAATTTAATTCTCCCTGAAAGGCCATGTCTGGACAGTGCCACTGCTCTGCTGTGTTATATTATAAAAGTTTAGAAGATATTTCTTCATTATGTATGTTGGGTTTTTGTACAGTTTTTATAAATGTTCAGGGTAATTTTTAATTGGTTAACAGGGTTTTTTTGTTAATTATTTTGCTGGTTAGTAAAAGATATTTTATTTGTTTATTAATTCTATTTATGGATTATTTATATTTTTATTGATTTTTATATTTTTATGGGATAATTTTTTGTTATTATAGGTGCGTTTGTTTTTTATTTTTAGAATAGATTGTCATGTTAGAGAATTTTTTTATTTTTTAAATAGTTTCATATAGGAACTTACAAATTACTTATTAGTTGTACTTAGAAGAAATGTCATGTTAGCTTTTTACCCTATTCCTACAAGAGGAGATATTTTCTTCACAGATGTGAAGGAAAAAGGTTTTCAATCAAGAGATTAAAATGTCATAGGAAGGTTGTGTACATAACAGAGCAAAACCCTGCATTTTAGAGGGCTGTATATTGCTTTGGAGAGGCAGAAATTATTTGGTAGAGTTTCAAATCTCTCTCCTTTTTTATGACACCTCTTAGATATTAGAGCCCTTTTACTGCCCACACATTTGTATATTAAGACGGTTTTTTTGACTAGAAATGGGCAAAGCTTTGATAGAAAACTAAGGCAGAAAAAAATATAATTTCTACTCTTAGCAGAGCTGGTTGGGAATGTTTCAGCCTTCCTTGAGGGGTGGAAACTGCAATCCATTTTAAAAGCCAGTATTTCCCACATGATATTTCTGCTTTTCAAAAAAAATAAATAAAGGCAGAAAATAAGACTAAAGCTATAATAACAACATTATTTTCTCTAGGCTCACTTACCAAACAGGATCTGCCATGACACCTTTTCTCTGGCTAGAAGGGTGTGATACACACTGGACAACCTCCTGACTTAAAACAAAACTGAATTTTAAAGCACTGTAGTAATCTCAAGAATATAGGTTCTTTTTTTGGTTTGGTTAAATTTGATTTGGTTTTTTTTTTCCCAAGACAGAGGAGCTGGAGGAAATGACTGAAGAGAGAAACAACACTTTCCTCCCATAACTGATGCTGAGTCATTTCTCTGTTGGCTGATGAGGCAGAAACTCAGTTATGGCAGAAGACAGACTGTGATGAGCTTCATCTGGCAACAAAACTCTCACCCTTGGGAAGCCAAGGTCCAGGCACAGATTGGGCTGGGAAATGGATTTTAAATCTGGCTTTCCCATCCCAGGTGTTCCCTGTGTCTCATTTGTAAGATTCATGTGGTAATTCACCCGTGTTCTGCTTGGGGTGAAACAAAAATCTTCCTCCTCTGCTCCAGTCCTTGGCTGGTTGGCTGGCTCCAAAGTGTCCTACAAATGTGGTGGGTGCTCAGCTGCCCAGACTGCACTAATCTAGACTAAGCAGGTAGCTCAGTCGTGGGGAATACTGATGGTAATAAGGTTTTTAGGGATCTGGGAAAGCTGGCCTCAGAACAGAAAGAGCAGAAGAATTCAGGATTAGCTGCAACTTAAAGCTTGAAAGTAGGAAAAGTTACAATAGTACAGCAAGCATAAGGACATAAAGGACATAAAACAACAAGGACATAAAACAATAGTCTGAGTCTTAGGTTTGGCCAGGAGAAATCTTATGGCTGCAGAAAAATATGCTCAGCAAGATAGCAGAAAGTTTTAAGCTTAATAATGGAATATTGTGTGTTGTTAATAGAAAGCACACAAGCAGGCATTGTTTGAAGCAGGTGCACGTGTGCTTCCAGTGACTGGTTGGAAAAATTGTCTGTGAGCTTTAGCAATATTCTATTGGCTGGAAAACTTTTAAAATGACCTGTTCCAAAGAGATCTTTGGCTGCTGCTGGCAAATGTGACCTGTTGCCATCCTTCAATAGTGTAAAACCCTGTTGTGAGACTGATACCAAAATGCCTGGCAGCAGTGCTGTCCTGTTTGTGCCCAAAGACCCAACACACCCAGTGACTTCAACAGTGCTGTCTTCAGTGACAACTTGTCCCTGTGTCAGCTGCAAAGGCCTTGGAGCCACCCCTGCTGTGTCCTAAAACAGCCAAGGGAAAGGCTCCTGTCACCTCTGCTTGTGATTGTTAAATAAAATGTCTTCCCAGGAGTGTTCTGGGCAGGGAACTCTGCCACAATGTCTTATCCTGCACTTAGCCCTGCCTGCTAAATGAGAGATTGGTCTCCATGTTTCAGCTTTCTGAAATATTTCTTCTAGTCCTTGGGAAAAAAAAAAAATCAAATATTTTGATCAATGTGCAGGGGTTTAGAATGTACTTTGTATGAGAGTTTTATTGGGTTTCAACTATGATTTCTCTGCTCAGCTTTTGCCAAATGCTCAAGCTCTTTGTTTAGTTGCTTTGACAAAAAAAAAAAAAAATAAAAGAAAAAAAAAGAGGTGTGTGTGTAATTGCTTCACTGGATCAATACTCCAATGGCTTCAATCTTCCTTACAGGGATAATTGTCTGTATTCCTGCCCCTCAGGGTATCTGAAGCACTTGGATGATGACTGCTTTACCTTGTTCAAAATGCTTTTCTGGTGGAGGTGTCCCTGTGACAGGGTGGCCTGCTGGGAATAAATTCACAGATGTCCTTATGGCAGAGGGCTGGGGCACAAAGGAATGATGGATCAGAGCTCTTAGACACTGACAAAACAACAGGGTCAATTTATTTGGAGTACAAATGCAGACCCAAAAAAAGCTGTATTGGAGTTCTGTCAGCTTTAGGGCATTCACTTCTTCCTCAGATGTTCATCACTCTCTCAACAAGGACGTAGAGATTGCACTGGATTAAAGGGTTGCAGTGGCTTTAAAACAACTGAAAGACATGAATTTTTTACTTCATCTAGGTGAGTTAGGAAAGGAAGTAGGGAACATGTTTATCTCTGAGTGTGAGTAGATGGGAGCTGTGATGTCAACCCAGTCCTTGGAGTGGGTGAAGATGGTGTTTCATGTCTGGAAAACTTCTCATCCCATGGCCCGTTGCTAACAGCTCACACTACACAGGAGGCCTCAGGAGTGGGAGGAAATGGCAAATCTTCCAGAGGAAATCACCTCCTCACTCCCAGGAGAGACTGAGCTCATTTTGGTAACACCTGCCACAGCAAAACAAAACCCACTGGAGTAACACAGCCACCACCAGACCCTGGGCCATGTCCCAGAAAAGACCTGTGTCCTGCAGACTCTGCTCCCTGAAGGGGCTGGCACAGCCCAAGGAAGCTGCCAGGCAGAGATGCTCCCAGGATTTAAATGTGGATGGGGGAGCTCGTTTTGCTCAGCACTTGTGAAAGCCCCCCTGGAATCTTTCCCTCTGCAAAAGCATCATCTGCTGCCTCCCCACTCTGTCTGCCCTGCCCTGGAATTAGGAGGGCTCACACCTTTACTCTGAGGGATTTTCTAGCTCTTAAAGTCTCTACTGTCTGCACAAAATAAACTGTGGGGTTTGTTTTCTAAAAAAAAAAATAAAAAATTAGAGATCTTCACCACTTTACTTTTTTTTTTTTTTTTGTCTTGTAACTATTGGAAACACTGACACGGTCACACTGCAATCAGCTGATTATTTCCATTGCTTTTGAGAGAAATTATGAGCCAATTAAGCAGCCTCCCTTCTGGTCATGACATTACTGTGTTACAGCATGAACCTCTTTCTGGTACTTAGGATATGCTATTTCCAGCGAAATGCATTAAACTCAGAGCATATTTTTCTATCAGGCAGACCTTCTAATTAGTAAAATAATTGGACAGGTGTGCTCAGTTTTCGACAGCAAAACATCCTGGTCTGAGTCACCAAGAAACAGAGATGCTACAAAATGACATTTAAAGACTCTGTATGTTCTTTTCTTGTAACAATGATATGTGATATTTTTTTAGTTTCAAAGTTCTTTTCTTTTCTTGCTCGTTTCTCCCCCAATATATCTTTTCAAAAGTCTACCTACCACTAATGAATTTCTTTTTAAAATTATTTTTAATATTTCCTTCAAAGAAGACCAAGGAAGATTTCCAGAGATATTGTATTCAATTGCAATCATGTATCAATTCTTCTCAGAGAGAAGACTTTTTTGCAAAAAATCTCTTGTGTCCATTAAGAAAACCCCAATGTTTTGCTTTCCCACCTCTTGGACAGTTTATCTTTTTGGCTAATCTATGAAAAATTGAGGAGGATTTCCCTTGGATACATTGATGTGCATCCCAAGCTCTAGCAGATTTATTTGTTTAGGGTTCCCTCCCTTCCAGCCTGTTTAGGACATAGTCACTTTTAGCCTCCTTGAGTCTTGTTTGAAAATTAAGTTGGGTGTTTAGAGAAGCTGTAGCACACTTGGTGAGGTGCTGGGTTATCAAGTCCAGGAAGGTTCCAAGATCTGGATTGTCAGGACCAGGAAGGTTCCAAAATCTGGGTTTTCAGGCCCAGGAAGGTTCCAAGATGTGGGTTTTCAGGCCCAGGAAGGTTCCAAAATCTGGGTTTTCAGGTCCAGGAAGGTTCCAAGAGGTGGGTTTTCAGGTCCAGGAAGGTTCCAAGATGTGGGTTTTCAGGCCCAGGAAGGTTCCAAGATGTGGGTTTTCAGGCCCAGGAAGGTTCCAAAATCTGGGTTTTCAGGCCCAGGAAGGTTCCAAAATCTGGGTTTTCAGGCCCAGGAAGGTTCCAAAATCTGGTTTATCAGGTCCAGGAAGGTTTCAAGATCTGGTTTATCAGGTCCAGGAAGGTTTCAAGATCTGGTAAGACAGATCCATGACAGACCTGATCAGGCCTTGGTAATGGTCCTGCTCCAAAGGCAAGGCAGATCTGGAACACCAGGCCTCCTGATATCCCTCCCAACCCAGAGACAGGGAAAAAAGCTCTGTGAGAAGCTAAAGGTGGATGTCAGCATCAGGCTGGGTGTTTGTTCCCTGCCCTTTTCAGGAAAACAGACTGGAAAAGGTTGTTCTTTGTCACCCTCAGCATCTACAGCCCAAAAAGCTGGTTGACAACATCCACAGGCCCAAATGCTAACTCCACCACAGATATGTTTAATTTTGGAAACTCCTGTTCAACAGTGAATCAAAATGGTAGAAATGGGGGTGTTGAGAGCAGTGAGGGGTTTCTGGGTGAGAGTTTTCCTCTTGAGTTAGGCTGAGCTCTTTTCCACGCTGCTCATCCCCAGGCTCTCCTAGCTGCACCTTCTGAGCTCTGTGGCTCAGGCAAGAGCACAGGCTCTGCAGCAGCCAGGAGAGACAAAGGCTGGGTGAAATCCATGGCAGTTCTGGCCAGAAAAGCTTCACACATCACACATTCCTGCAATTAGGAGACAAACACAAGAACTGAACCCTGGTGAAGGAAAAGGTGCCAGAACACACACTGGTATTTTTGCCTTGCTGCTTCTCAGACTTTGTCACTAGAAGAATCACTTCTCCTTACATTTTTTTTTCCTCCTTGATGGATTTTATTTCCCCCCTTTTTTTTTTTTTTTTTTTTTCCCCCCTTTTTTTTTTTTTTTTTTTTTTTTTTTTTTTTTGTTGTTTGCCTGAATGGATGGAAATCTCTGTGGCTTATTTTAGCTATACGTTTAGTCTCCCTGGGATACTCTTCCAATAACTCACAGATCAGCAGCAGGGCACAGGTGTGTGTGTGGGAGAATTGACAGCAGGGAAGCTCAAATCTGTAACCTCTTTTCTGACATCTTCTCTTTTTTTTCTACAGTTTATGGTTGGGAATCAAGAATATTTTAAAATGTCTTAAAATAATAATATAGCCTAAGCGAGAACTGAGTAGGTGGGGATTCAATTTTTCCAATGCCAGTTACTAAAATAAAACAGATTAAGGATTTGTCAGAAAAACGTCAGCTTTTCTATGTTTTCATCTTAGTGCATTTAAAAAAATAGAAAAGGTCTATGTGGAAGCAAGATTCTCTATTCAGGAACTTCAGGGAGTTGAACTGAAGCAAATGTCAAATCCTGCAGCTCCAACCCAACCACCAGCAGGACAAACTGGGGCAAACAGAGGAGAAAGAAAGGAGGTAGTGGGATGTTCTTCTGAAATGCACAGTTCAGGTTTCTGTCCATCCAACACATCTTGCAGCCACCTCCTGGAGAGCACCAGCAGCCTTCCCTCCTCCCACAGGAGTGGTTTGGCAATATCCAGGTGATCAAAGGATATTGCTGCTCATTGTCTGTCCCTGAGGTCAGTTGGGTTCAGGATTGAAGCTGCCCAGGTAAATTGTGTGTGATATTAGTCTCCAGTAGGAGGTGATGAGTCCTGAGGGACCTGGTGTTATTAAAACCCCTCCATGCACCTGACTTCTGGCACTAAAAAAATCTGGGGATTTGAATGAGCTCTATTTCAATCTGTGTTAATTAGAGAAAAACCTTATTTCTGATTTCTCAACAGTAGAAGAGGAGTGAGAATAGCAATTAATACTTTAATATCTGATGTATGCAGAGCAGTAACATTCCTGCCACATTTTTATACTTCATAAATTCTGTAAGGTAGAGGGATGCCAGTATTCAGATCCAACCTCCTGGCAAACAGAGAAAAAGTTGAAAAGCAAACCCTGTAGCTCAGGCCAATTTTACAAAATTACAAATAAAAGCTCTCTGTAATATTAATAACTGCTACTTGATGCCAGGAACTCAGAGGAGTTGGATCCTGGCTTGGACCATGATGGGAAGGTAGATTTTAAAGGATTATCCTTGTGTGGGGGGAGACACACAGCCAAGTTGCTGGATGTCAGAGCTAGGCAAGGAAGTCAGCTCACATCTCCTGTGGGTGTGCAGGTGGACACAGGGCAGCTGATGGCTGGAAACCCACCTTGCTGCCAGCACCTGAGAGTGGGAGCTCAGGGAAAACCCACCTACAGGTACCAGGAGAGGGGGAGCTCTGGCAGCACCTGCTGTGCCCCACAGCTCCTGCCCTCCACCCACCCCTTATACTGCCTTCAAGAAGTGGAAATACAAAATATTACCAAAATATAAAATAACTCTCCTCTTTTGTCACTTTAAAGCAGCAAGAAACAATATTACTGTATCAAAGGTTAGATATGTATTGAATTATTTGGTCCTACTCATACAAGCAAATACATGTGTTGGCTGTGACACTGGATATGCAACAACAGCAATGACAGGTTCTTTTTTGTGGAGAATTGATTCTCTAGGATATTTCTGAGGAGCAGATCAGGAGCTCTGCAGCTGGATGCATGATCCCTGTCATGGCACAGAACTGCACAAGTTCCCTGCAGAAGTTTTGTTCAGTCTGTTGCTTTTAGAACACACAAGAAGATTTCAGTTTGGCTGCGTTCTTAAAACATGTACTTTTTCAGGGAGCTTCTGTGAGTACCCTGATACCTCCATGAACCATGAGATTTCCATGGAATTTTTTTAATTTCTTCACCCTTTTGGATATTATGATGATGATGATGATGATCATCATCATCAAATTAGTATTTCTTTTACCTTCCTTCTTTCCTTTCCTTCCATTTCTTTCCCTTCCAGTTTCTTTTCTATTTTCTCTCCCCCTCTGCACTAGTAGAAGTGCATTCCCATTTTCCTTTCCCTGCCACACTGGGGGATTTTGGGGGCAGCAGTGCCCCAGTTTCAAAGCCCATGAAGTGCACAACTCTTTGCCCTCTGTCTAGGGTGGGTTCTGTGACCAGCCAAGGCAAATACCATTTTAGTCTGCTCTGATGTGACAAGAAGAGCAGGCTAAAATGCAAAGGCCAAGCTGATGGCCAAGGCTAAGCCTGGAATCTCAAGCAGCTTGCAGATCCTGCAAGTCAATACCCTGTTCTCCCACTGCTCCCCACTCTGTGCAATCCTGATCGTGCTCTCATCTCCCTTGGTCCCCAGAATTATGACAACATGTGGGACATTAAAGCTGTGCTTGAAAGTGCTGAACTTCAGAGGACTTCCTAGGATTTGCATAACATGAGGGGAAGTCTTTGAATTTTGCTTATTTCCATATTACAGGAGCTGTTTTCCACAGTCTTTTAAGTGAAATTGCAGGATTTCAGCGTGAATTGTTTAATAACTTGTTGAAAGAAAAAAAAGAAGTCACCTCTTTCCTAACAGGATTTGCAACAGCATGGAGGGGTGTATTCCAAAATGTGTCATTTAGGGAAATAGGGAACCTACCCTCACCCCCTGCCACCCTCTTTTATCTTGTTTTTGAAAACCTTCAATACTGTGCCCACAAGGGAGTTTTGGAGTGGTTGGCTCATATTCCTGCTCTTCTCTCTGATCCTGACATTTTATGTTATTTTATTTTATTCATTTCATTTCATTTTAGTGTTCACCACAACATGCCTTCTTTCCTGACACCAAAACTGATGCAAAGTGTCCCTGTGGGTCTTTGGACACCTGGGTGCTTGAGGGAGACCACCTGAAGCTCTTGAGGCTTGGAAGTAACTTTGGCAAATGAAAAAACACCCTGG
Source organism: Cettia cetti (assembly GCA_013401135.1). NCBI lineage: Eukaryota > Metazoa > Chordata > Aves > Passeriformes > Sylviidae > Cettia > Cettia cetti. Next base: position 17,410 of record VZUI01065040.1, on the reverse strand, counting down.
GTTTTGACTGCAATGGTGCTTCTGCAAGCCAAGAGGGTTTCTTTCTGGTTTCCTTAGACCCGGATTTAAATTTATATATAAAAAAAAAAAAAAAAGCTTGGGGCTTGGTGTAATTTTCAACTAATTGGAGCTTCTCAAATGCCAAGTGGAGAAACAAAGGGTCAGAAAAAGAGCTTTGTTTCATGTGTAATGACAAGAACAGTTGTGGGATAACACAGCCTGCTCCAAATTATTACTTACTCCTCTTCCTGCATAAATCTTCTGCAGCCTCCACTAGCAATTAATTTGGCACACTTTTAATTATATGAACTGACACATAATTAATTAAAAGAGGGTAAAAGCTGACCCCAGCTATCGTGGGTCACAAGTTTTGGGTATTCCTTCTGTGCACACGTCTTGGCTGGCTGGCTGGCAGCTTGTTGGTCACTCCTCTGGGTGGGAAGGCAGCACAGAGGGGCCCCAGAGAGCTGGAAATGCTGGCAGGGATCACCCCAGCGTGGTCACAGCCCCTGCACCACAAAGCTGCTGCAAATCCTGAGCCTTGAGCAAAGAGGAACCCTGGGCACTGAGAATTGCAGGCTCTCTGTGCTGGCAGGCACTGACCTCCAAGCAAACCCTGCGTTTTACCTGAAAAGGCTCCCAAAATTGAGTGACAGCCCTGGGATTGTGGCTGTGCAGTTTGGATAGAAGTGTGCGATAGCACAGGGTGCAAAACTCAAGAGTTTCAGAGTTTAGAATACAGTAATTCAGCTGTATTCTACACATAATATTCCACACACTGTATGTCTTGGGCAGTTTCCTGTGCCTGTCCCTGAAACACAAAATTCACAGCATTCCTTGTTTTTCTCTGCTGATACAATAAAGAAGCAGGAACATATTTATTAATCACTTTTCTATGCTTCTGGTCCTTGGTTTATGGGTCCACTACTCATTGGAGGGATTAAGAGTCTCCAGTGGGCTTCTCTGGAAGGAAGCTGTTGAACTGATGGTAGCCTGTTTCCCAAATTATTGTCATTGTTGTTGCTTTGGCTCAAAATGGAAATATTTCATGGGAAATGTGATAGAGTTCCATCTGGCCCTGTGGCTGGTGGAAAGCCAGCCACAGACTTTTATCTGAGAAATGAGGGATTCAGAGTTTGAGATATATACATGAGAGATGATTCAGCTATAGGACTCTAGGTGTGCGTGCCTTTTTAAGCTGATATTGGGGTTTTTAAAAACAATTAGGGGTCTAGTTAATTATAAGTTAGTGGTTCTTAAGTATGTCCTAACTTTTGCATTATCTTGCCATTATCCAGCTGTTTTCAGAAATATCTCTTGTATTACAGCTGGAAAAGGCTGGCTGCTTGGAACCTCTTGACATTAAATGTACTTTGAAAAAATAATGTAAAAGCATTTCAGCAGCAGATTTTCATTTGCAGCTTTGCAGCTCAAAACACAGGAGTCCAGGGCAAGCTCTGCCAAAACACCACCCCTCATTTCCCTCTGACCAGTGCAGAAATGAGGAGCTGAAATCAGCAAAGAGTAAATAAAACCTTTCCAAAGAAAATGCAAAAGGTCTAAAGGGCCCCAACAGTTTTGATTTTTTTTTTGAAATGAAGGAGAACAATTATCTCAAACTCTCTCATGGATGGATGTGTTTTACAACTGATGCTAATCCTCAAAGCAAGCCAATCTGTATCCTTGTCCAAAAGAAGGGAGGGAAGTTGATTTTTGTTTTTCCACAGTTGTTGCACAGTGGTGTGTCAATCCATCCTACATGTTGATGTATATAACAGATTGGAGCTGTCACACAAGATTGGGGTATTTTTTATGCTCCTTCCCTGCTCAGCTCTCCTGCACAGGAGTGCCTGAGCATGGCCACTGCTGCAAAAGCATCTAATTAGGTATTTATTTAGTTTTGGAGGCTGACACATACCTTAGAAGTGTTGGGTTTTAAATACCTTACCGAGCAGATTATGTGTCCAACAGCAAGGAGATTTTGAAGGGATTTTTCCCTTCGTCCACCTCACCAAACAAACAAACAAACAAACAAACAAACAGGTATTTTTCTAATGTACCGCAGTAAATGTGAGGGCTTGTTGGCTTGTTGTTCTTGTTGTGTTACTCATCATTGCAGGAATTGTGGCTGGAGCAGCAGTTTTCCAGCTAATAAAATGGAAATCCTGCCTGCATGAGAAGACCACCAGAGCACCTGGAGAGACCTTGTTGAGAAGATGGAAGAAGCAATCCTGTGGGATGAAATCTCTCAGAGCTGCTCCATTTTGCACAAGCTTCTCAAAGAACTGATGGGTATTTCAGTTTTGGACCCAGGAGTCAGGGAAATTAGGAAAAAACAGGCCAGAAACTCAGGGCTGTGAGAAGTGCCTCAATGACAGGAGAGACATGGCTGGCAGGCCAAGGAATCCTCCTTGCCACTCTGACTGGAGAGGATGGTGACATATATGCATGCACAACATCCATATGGCACGAATTAAATTGAGAGGGGGGTGAGCAAAACAATTTTCCAACAAACAAGTAAATGAGGAGCATGCTTTCTTCACAGCAGTGCTCAAGCTAGATGAACACTGATTCATATTTCTTGGAATGAGAAGTGCTGGGGAGGGGGGTGCCATATTCTTCATTGCCATTAATGTTTTATGCATTTTTTGTTTGCTTGCTTTTTTTTTTCTTTTTTCTTTAATGTCATAAAACTCAAGTTGTCATGAAACCACAGTGGGATTCTTAAGGCTTCCCCATTAGATCATATTTTTTTTGTAGCAAGCAGATTTTCTGATGAATCTTAAAGTATTAAGAGATCCACTAGGAGCCTTGGGCAAGTAGAAAAGACTGAGCAAAGAGCAGAAGTGATGGGGCTGTTTTCACCTATTTTTTTCCACATAGATATTTGCTTCTTCATCCCTTATGTGAAGTATTGCTCTGCTGAAAGACAGCAAGCATAGATTTGGGAAGCTTTGGTGTAAAACTGGCCGTGGGAAAAGCTTTGTTTGGGCTTCAGTGGAGCTTGTGGCAGTGGATCCTGTGTGAGTGCAGCACCAGGAGTGGTGGCTCACAGGCAGGCTGGCCTTTCCTGCTGCCACACTGAACTCCCTGGTGCTTCAGCACACAGCAGGGACTCACAGGAGGTGCTCAGCTTCCTGTCAGTGACTGATCCTCACCTTCCAGTCTGACTCCTGCCATCCATCCAGCTCCCAGAGAGGATGCTCTAAAGGCCCTGTCAAGCACTTGAACTTCTGCTGCAAAGGAATTTATAAATGAGCAGTGCAGCTAGATCAAGCTGACATCCCCAAGTGCTCAGTGAAGTGACATCCACCTGAAATCACAGCAGCTCTGAACGGCCAAGCCATGGCAAGTGAATCTGCATTTAAATGGGTGAGGGCACCGCTGTGCTGCACTCTCATCACACACTTAGGATTTCCTGCAGCGAGAAAGAGAGGCTTTGCAGCAGCCAGGAGACAGAGGCATCACCTCCTCCCTCAGCAACCCCAGATTGTCAGTACAGGGACCTGTCCCCACCTTCCACTCCCTGACTTTATCCCTGTCTATCCAGCTGGCAAGTTTTTCTCTGACTGCAAGGCAGAACAACTCCTCTAGCCAAAGCCAGCTTCTCTAAATTGTATCCATGATTCATTTGCTGTCTCTGGGTTTCAATCCAAAAAGGATTTGCATGAAATCCCAGAGCGTGCAATGATGTATAGGCCTGCTATTATGGGAAGAGTCTTCAGAGGACACATAAACCTTTTAAACAACGTTTGCCAGGACAGAAGAGGCTGTGATGGGAAAGGGACCCACACCCACAGTGTGGTTTTGCCCTTGAAACAGAGATAGGATCTGTGGGAAATACTAAATAAGGTAAATACTAAAGGTATTCACAGAAAGCTGTGAAAGCAGGCCCCAGAAAGAGAGAAGACTTGGAATTAGCTGCAGTTGCAAAGCTTGAAAGTAGGAAAATTTCTAATAGTATGCAAGCAAGGATATGAAACAATAGTTTGAGTTTTAGGTTTGGCCAGGATAGACCTTAAGGCTGCAGGAAAATATGCCTAGAAGATTGTAAAAGGTTTTAAGGTAGAAGGTTTAAGAAGAAGGCTTAACTTTGTTTATTAAGAGAGCCAAGGTCATGCAGGGGAAGGTTTGCAGAGAGCAACAGCCCACCCAACAAAAACCAACACAAAAACACCCAAAAAAGATATGAAAGACATGCAGGATGATTAGATGACTCTATCTTGAGTTTTATTAACATTTCCAGTGACAGACCTTCGAGCACTCTCTATAAATAGCAATTAGTTAAACTTTATAGTTAACTGACATGACTCCAAACTGCATCAGACAATCAAGCCTTCAGGTAAGAGTGCAGCAGCCACAAGCATGGCAGGGATGCTTTTGGACAGAAACACTCATCTTTCTGTAAAATACTGCCCCATTTCCTCCCAGCTGGCTGAGGGTGTTGCTGCAGTGATATCAGCTAAGCCTGAGCACATATATTTCACAAACACAGCCAGCAGCAGAACAGGTGGAGCTCTCAAATGACACCATGGCTGGGTTTGGGCTCTGTGGCAAGGCTGGAGTTCTGTGTCTCCTCAAATATCTGCTGAATAAACCAGGAACATAGCTGAGGTCATTCTGTTTCTTCTCCTTGCTTTTTCCTGTCAATTGGAGATTAATAAACCATTGCTGTGTGATGGTAGCTATGAGTGACACTCGTGATGACAGACTGCAAAGTGAGACTGAGAGGAATGACAGATTTGTCTTCACAGACAAGCAGTGGCTCTGCTGGTAGATAAAACCAGCACCGAGAGATAAGAGAAACAATGGGAAGGATTCTATTGATTGATTGATGGAAAAGAAGGTATTTGCCTTTACAAACAAACTGTAGGTTTGCTGATAAATGAAACTGGATATTGAAAGATGAAGGAAATAATGGGAAAACCCCACAAATTCCACAAGAATTATGAATTAAAAAGAGGGTTATACATTAAAGGGGAATCTTAGGTGTTAGGCACTCTGGGAAGTCTGTACCTCTCAAGTACCTCAGCCATTGGGGAAAGAGAGAGGGAGATGAAGCCAGGAAATCAGGAAAAATAGGAGGCTGTGTCCTCCAAAAATTTGAGAGACCCCAGGGGAAATGCCCCATGGCCTCTCCCTTTATTCCAACAAATAAAAGGAGTCCTTTGTCTCCTTTTTGGATATAAATCTCTGGCATTTGTGGATTACTTTTCCTAGCAAGACCATGCCCCAGGGCTGTGTGAAACTGGGAAATGAGGAGAGCTGTTACTCACAGGCTGTGAAGGGCTGGGCCTGAGCAGTGCCCAGGAAATCCTGCTGCACCTGGCCACGAGCACAGTGCACCACTGTGCCTGAGCAGGGACCCCTGGTGCCAGCACTGATGGGATCTGCTTTCCTTTCCCCTCCAGTGCTCGAGGTGCAGCTGCCAGGTGGGAACACAGGAGTGGCTGGACAGGAGATCTCTTCAGTGGCACCTTTGATTGGAGTGCCTAAAGGGACAGGCTGGTTTCACTACAGTTTGGGGCAGTTTGAGACAATTAAGTCTCATTAATTGTGCCCCCAGAACAGCTATTCAGGGCAAAGAGAACTACATCTGCAGGGGCTGAAACAGTGCCACAGCAGGGCAGTGAATCACCCTGACTCACTCATGTCTGCTCAAAGCTGGCCAGAACCATGGATTTATTTTTTACAGATGATTCTGACAGCCCTAAACTGAGGTTGTTCTTGAGCGAATGTCACTGACTTCTGGTGAGATGAAACAATGGCACTGGGGTGGGAAGGGAGCTGGGAAAGAAGAAAAGGTTGTGGGTTCAGTAAGATAACAGAAATGCTTTTAACTTCTACCTGCAGCACAGAGAAATTCTGAAGGAAAGGTCTGGCAGCATTGACAATCAAGTGTTGAAAACATAAACACGTTTATTCTAGAGTTTGTACAAGAGAGGGTCTGTGGTGCAAACCCTCTTTCAAAGCAGCTTCAAAATCACCTCAGGAAAGAAAGGCATCTTGCATCCCAGCACAACCAGGTTAAGAATATGCTGCTTGGAGTGGAGACAGCCTTTCACATGAAACCAGTTCATATTCCCATCAAACACCTTCTCACAGAGCACAGGCAACTTTTCCCACTAATTTCAGGAGGCTGCCTGGCTGCTCCCTGTGTCTTTGCAGTGACAGGGAACATGCTGGGTGTGGAAGACAGGTGGATTCTCACACTCAGCAAAGGGAGAAGTGATACCCTCCTTTCTCCTTTTTTCTTCTCTCCATCTGCTGAGCAGTTCAAGAATTGAATGCATTTTGTCTGTTGAAAGCCTGAGTGTGTTCCACATGGGATATGAGGGCAGGGAGCTGTGCCTTTTCACCCAGTTCATCTGTTACCTCTGTAAAAAAGCCACTTGAAAACCATTTGCCATTGGTTTGATCTGCAGCTGCTTTCCTTGAAGTTATCATCAGTGACAGAAAATGCACAGACCCTTATTGGTGCTCAGAACAAGACCTAAATTTAACCCAGCCCTTCAGCTTTCTCCTTGAGGAGAAAGGCACTCCTGATCTCAAAGGCCAGGGTTTTAATCAATGCTGTGCTGAGAAAAGCAAAAGAAAAAAAACCCTTCAGGCAGAGTTGTCACCCTTTTGGGAAGGATGGCACACAATCTGCCATCCTTCCTGAAGAAAGCAGCCTGGTTGCAAACCAAGGTGGGACTTGGCTCAGTTTAGAAGGTGGGGCATGGGTGAATTAAAGCCTCCTGGGCTGGAGTGGGCAGCAGAACCAGGAGCAGACACAGAGCCCCAAATGAAGAAAAGACTGAAAGAATAATGTACATTTGCTTTGTGTTACGCTAAAACTTTCAGTAAGGAGATTTTTTTCCCCACATCCAGAATGCCCTTTGGAAAGCACATTTTCAAACAGAACCCCACTGCTCTAGAGCAGGCCGCCTCTTCCCCCTGAGATGTCACAAGGACAGCAGAGGTGCCCCTGCTGCACAGACACTCAAAGGTGGCTCCTGAGATCCCCCTCTGGGTTTCTCCTCTTCCCCTGCTGCTGGATCCACCTGTGAGGTGGAATAAGGCAGGGCCAGTGGCTCAGATGTGGCTGTTTGAGATCCTGATCCGGCCCTGGGACACCTCTCACCCCACAGGTGGCACACAGCCCCTTTTTTGGGTGTACAGGACTGCAGTTTACCTGCCCACATACCCACAGGGATATTATCCAGGTTCCCCCTCACACTTTCCCCTCCAGGATGGAGCTGACCACTTCTGACCAAGCCCCACAGCTGTGCTGTAAAACAGGTAAAAGACTGTTCCACTGACCCCAAGATCTGCAATAAACTGCATGAATATATGGCTGTTAGACACATCTGCTGGGCAGAGATCAAAAATCCATCAAATAAGCTCTTAAAGCAGAAACATCTTGTTCAACTCTAATATGACTCCTAAAATGCTGATATTTCTGCTGTCTTTCAAAGAGCTCATATCCTCTGGTTTTGCACAAAAGAAATCTGCAAGTGATTTCTACCACAGGCTACAACCAGCTCTAGACTAACCTTAGTTTCTTTTCAAGCTTTAATTGGCAAAGAGTGGAACCAATCCATCTAGTGCAGACTTCTGGTAACATAATTATTTAACTGAGGCCCTTTGTCTCCTTAAACTCAAAAATGTTGCACTTCCCATACCTCTTAAATGGATAAAAAATTAGGTTATCTTTAGGGGTTGTTCTGGTGTTGGCATGTCAGATTTTTCAGAGAGCTTATCTTCAGCACCAGCTCAACCTGGCACTTAAAATGAAACAGCAGGGGCATTTTATCTTCTCATGCTTGCTCTGAAATCAGAGGTGTTCTTAATTAATTTTTAAAAATTCTCTTTTAAAAGGCTGTAAAGTAATTAAAAGAATGACAGGAGATGTGGTATATTACCAGTGCCAAGTATGATTCAGACGAACTGTGACTAGAAAATGGCTTTGACAATTCAAAGTCCCCCAAAATCTATTATTAAAGCTGTTTGGTTTTTCTTCCTTTTTTTTTTTTTTTTTTTTTTTCCTTTTTTTTCCTTTTTTCTCCCCCCATGAGCAACAATGCTAAACATAATCTCAGATCTAGCAAAACACAAATTACTCTAGACACTTCTATTGTGTTTTATTCTGTTCTCTGGCATTGGAAACTTCTTGGATATGGGGATTGTAGCCAGAGTCTCCACTCACAAACTAGAATGAATGCTGGGGAAAGAATTTCTTCCAGCATGGCTGGTTTAAAAGAATTTCCCCCCTCTTCTCTCTCTCTCTCTCCTGTTTCTGTTTCCAGTTTGCAGAGTGATGTAGGATGGAAGTTGTTCCAGCCTGCCCAACATCTCCCAGCTCTGGTATCAGCACCCTCAGCCTCAGGCCTCCTCCAGCTGAGTAAAAGGTTGAGAGTTCTTCAAAAACTTTGGAAAATGTGGTTTCCAAAGGGGCATTTGGGATGTTGTAGGGAGGAAAAAAAAATTCTCCTTAATATAAAAATGGAGGGGGAAAAGGGAAGTTTTAGCATTACACAAAGTAAATGTAAATTATCCTTTCAGTCTTTTCTTCATTTTGGGGGGTGTCCTTTTTCAAACCTGTCCATTTAGGGCCAAGCAGATTATTCTGCTCTGCAGACCCCTCTCATAACCCTGAGGCCTGGAACTATTTTTCTCAGACTATGCCTGAAAAAACAAGTCCATTTCCATCCTTCGAACTCCTCCTACAAATTTTCTTCTTTTTTTGGCTGGCATCCTACAAATAAGCTCCCACTGCTGCTCTTTCATCATCTCCCAGCTCTCTCTTTAGTGAAGTTCTTGCTAATAAACTGAAAAACAAGCAGGGATTGACAGGATGTGATCCCTGCTCAGCTGCTCTGCAGTGCTTGGGTTGTAATTGCTCTGGGTCACCTCTTGCTCCCTATCCCCAGGCAAGAACTCACAGCAGTTTTAATGTCGGGTACTTTTCTTCTGCAGGATTTGATGTCATCCTGGCAGAGGGGCTTCATTCCTCTTCTAAATTATTTTTTACTTTTAACCCAATAACCAAACACCCATGGCCCACAAGGTGGATTTTTCTACCCAATTACAAAACCCATGAAGAAGGTGAAGAAGGACCCAGCCTCTGCCCTAAACCCTCCACCTTGCTTTATATCTATTACTGTGTTCTAAACCCTGAAACTCTGAGTTTTGCACCCTGTGCTGTCACACACTTCTATCCAAACTGCACAGCCACAATCCCAGGGCTGTCACTCAATTTTGGGAGCCTTTTCCACGGGCTCAGCTCAGTGCAGGGTTTGGTGGGGGGTCAGAGTGTGGCAGCACAGAGAGCCTGGAATTCTCAGTGCCCAGGGCTCCAAGATGATGGCTCCTTCCCAATCCCACAGTGCTTGGAAGGCAGTTTTAGAAGGGAGCCCAGCTTTGTGTCCTGACAGGACATTGTCACCACTGTGCACTCAGGGACCTGGCACTGCCATCTGTGTGTCCTCCTCTAGTTATAAACACCAATAGGGAAAACTGCTTGCCATAGAAAAGTGCTGGTGGAAATTAACTCTTATGGCTTTTTTTTTCAATCTATATCTGCTCACAGCAAAGTTAAAATCCATTTTTTTGACTGATTTCAGCTCTTCTGAGAGAGTGTCAAATACATGAGACCCCCTGTGAATGCTCTATTTCAACACAATGGCACAAATCCCCCACTTTTTGTGCCTCCTGTGTAGCAGGTTGTGTTGTTAAAGGAGTTCAAGGTTCTCTGAGACTGAATTGTCCCCGTGCAAGATGAGGAAAAGTCCCAGATCACAGGCAGAGGGCAAATGTCCTTGGCAGCAATGGTGACAGTAAAGGGTGCTGACACCAGACCCTGGGGCTGCTCTTCCCAGTCAGCTCTGGGGGAGGTCTAAGAAAAAAAGGAAAGGCAGCTGCTGGGAAAGGGAGGAGAAAATCTGGGATGTGTGGCAAGGCCTGGGGTGCAGAGATGTTAGTCTCCAAGGGTGAGGAGGTGCCAAGTGGGAGCAGGAAGGGTTTGCAGGGGACCCTGGGTCAAGCAGGAGAGGAGATCACAGCACGAGTTTGTGTAGGATGGGAATGTCCATGGGGTGTGCTGGAGAGGATTTGTACCCATGGCCCTCTTCAGCTGTGGTTCACTGGAGCTCACAGTGCCTCCACCACAGCCCCAGGCCCTTCCAGCCTCTCTCCTTTGCCTGCAGAGCTTTCCCTTCCTCTTGCACTGTGTGGGGTTGTGCTCCTCGCTCTGTCACTGCCAGCCCCAGTGAAATCCATCCAGGGAATCTTTTCTGACTGGGCAGCATCTGCCAGCAGCTGCAGGAGTCAGGCTCACAGGCCAGCACTTGTGATTTCCCCTGGGATGAGGGCAGCATCAAAGGTGTTTGGAGTGAAACACTTCCTCCTCCTGCGCTTCCATGCAGCACCATGAGCACACCCAGTGCACAAGGCAAAGCTGCTGGGAGCTCACAGAGAGCACCAAGCCCCTCTCTTCCCTCCTCTCACAGGACTGTGGCTTCTTTGGCAGAGCAGGGAAGGGTTTGACAGGCCTCACCAGGAGGCCACGGCTTGGAAAACAGGAATTCTGCAAGGAGACTCCTGGCACACCCAGCCTGTCCTGAAGGCACTCGCCCATTTTGTGATATTTTGTACCAAGGACAGAATCTGTGTCCTGCAGGTGACAATGGTGGCAGTAAAAGAGAATACACATCTCAGTTAAACCCATCAGAGCAACCTGATCTCCCCTCCAGAGCAGTCTCCATCTCTGAGAAGGGAAAGGAGCATCACACAACAGTTTATTGAGCTGCTGGTGAGGCTCAGGCTGGATTATTCCTGCTGCTGCACTTGCCCATCAGCATGAGTGAGACTGATGGGAGATGCACAGCCCAGCAATCCCATGGTTGATGAGATTAAATTGTCTCTCCTTCCTTTCCACAGCAAGGGCCTTCTCTGTGTCCCTTTGATGCACAACTCTTCATGATTGTAAGGCATTCAGTCCATTAGCTGTAATTAAAAAAAAAAAAAAAATTAAAAAAAAAGGCAGGAACTGCATTGCTGGTTTTTAATTGTTTAAACAGTTTCTCATCGACCAGATCTGAACTTGGTGCATCTCTTGCTCTGCTTGTGTGAGACTTTCCCACTCTACAGTAATTTTTTACCTTGATTATTTAAATCAGGAGAGATCTCCCACTGGAACTGCTTCTGCCCCTCCTCTGCTGCTCTAACACAGAGAAGCAGCACTCATGGTAGTTCCTGCCATGAAAGAGGTGGAAAGCAGTTTGCCTCAGAAAAGAATCTCACTGGAATTGTGAAATTTGAGCTTCTCTAAGGACATGGTGGCCTCTGTGACAGCCTTCCACAGGCTGATACAGACTGTGTCACAACAGCAGCTTGAACTGTGGTCACATCTGAAGCAACTGTGTTTACACCACGTCTGCTATAATCCCCAGCCCCTAAAATGAAACTTGATTGTTTGTTTTGCTTTTCTTTTTTTTTTTTCCAATGTGCTACTGGGAGGTCAGCTAACACGACCCATGAGAGACAGAGTACTTTAATACACTGAAGCCATTCTGATTGCTGCCACATCTCATTAATAACTCCTTGCCCTGCTATTGTGACTCCAATTTCACAGCTCCCATTTGCACTCCCTCTGGTTAATCACATCCATTTTTAGCCTGCTGATCTTAATTGGCCATTTATTATGGCTCTGTCTATTTGATGGGCACTGATTTCCTCTCACCACCAATGCTTCTGTCCCACTGCCTCTCTGCCATCAACTGCCAAAACTAAAATCAATGAGAATTAACTTTGGAGCTGGTTTGAAAGCAGGGGCGATGCTCTAATTGATTCACTTTAATTATTAATTGTCTCAGCCTCCTGAAGCCAGCACTTCCACGCACCAGGACCACCTTGAGGGATGCCTGGGGAGAATCAGAAAGCAGGGAGCTGTGCTGCTCCCTCTGGGGAGGCACATCCTGTCCACAGCAGACCCCAGGATGGTCACTGACCACAGCAGATGCACCTAGGGCCAGGAGAGTGGCCGTGGCCAGCAGCCCAGAGGGCACCAGGCTGTGCCACACCTGTGAGCACACAGGGAATTGTCACGGCTCTGTGGGTACAGCTGCTGTGGTTTGATCATGTGAGCAGAGCGAGCCTTTGGGGGACAGCCAGTGTCTTCTGCTGGCCTGAGGGATGCTGCTGGGGACAAGAGCAGTGATGAGCTCCTGGTGTGCACCTGCAGGTGACCCTGGAGGCCTCTTGCTTGTCCCCAGCCACGCTGTAGCAGAAGGCAGCAGGCCGTGCATCAGCAGAGGACGTCACTGCCCCTGTGTACAGTGACACTGGAGTGACAGGGGCCAGGCTGGGTGTCCCTGTGCCACCACAAGTGCCACCACATGGGCTTCAGGCAGCTGGGATGTGGCTTGTGCCACCATGGATTTGCTGCTGATGTGGCTTGTGCCACCGTGGATTTGCTGCTCCAACAGCTCCTGTGGGTTGGTGGCATGGTGAATTTGGTGTCTGTACATCTCCAGGGCACCAGGAAATGAGGGGGGCAAGGGCAAAGCCAGATCCTGCACTGCAAGGGTGCTGTGTAAACAAATTTTGAGCCCCACACCACCTCATATGAGCTTTGCCCTCTGTCAAATGTGTGATTGGTAAATGACTGTAAATGCAGGTGTGGTTTGCAAGGCTGTTAGATTTTGCTTGGTCCTCAATGATGCAAGAGCCCAAATTACTAATTAATACCAGAATTCTATCCACCTATAAAAAAACCAGCATTGTCTAGGTGATGGCATTAACTTGTTCCTGGTAGACTCCTGCCTGTGCCAAAAAAAGCAAAGGAGCTGGGACCCATATTTACCATTGCAATATCCAGGACTGAAACATAAAGGAGAATGGATGTGGCAATAAAAGCTGTTGGGTTTTCCAAATCAGAGATGGAATTCAGTTAAATTAAAGTTTCAGCTCCTTGCCCTTCCTGAAGATAGTCCACTGGGAAAAACAAAAATAATCAGTGTCTTCATCCCCATGCACAGAAAAATAGTTCCAGCCAAAGGTGAGCCTGCAAGACAGAGTGAAAATGTTGGGGAACAGGAGGAGGGGAGCAAAGCAGACCCACAGTGAGATGAGCTGGTAATATTTCCCTCACAATAGCATTTCCAGGACAGAGAGACTGAGCAGGCTGAGCAACTGACTTCTCTGATTCCCTCCTGACCTCTGTCAGGGCATCAGAAATTTAATATCTTCCCCCTCTGTACATCTTAAATTTTCATCTGAGCCTTTTGCTGTTAGCATTTTTCCATGTTGACAGCTATATTTCTGGAACACTCCTAGCAGATACCTGAGCACTTTGGAAAAACCCCCCTGGCCACACAGCTCTTAAAATATGTCCAACTTTTCTAACCAGTGGAATGGTTTGCTAACGTGGACAGAGAATTTCTTTAAAGAGCAAAGAAGGCAACAACAGTAATAGGGGGAAAAAAAAAATCTTGGAATGTGCCAAGGTCAGAATGTAATGATCTGATGAAATCTGACCCTGGATAAGACTTGGAAATATCAGGTTTTGTACCTGGGGCTAATCACTCTTATTATACCTTTCCTGTGGTTCTTCCTAAGAATGGAAAAAATGGGTGAACTTAGGTTAGCTGACACTTAATTTCAGAGCATGCAGGGGAATCTGTAACAGCCTTCTTAAATGTATTACTCCTGCCAAAGGAAAAATTGCAATGCACAGGGGGCACCCATGCATAGGGGAGGCTGTGCTCAGGGCCCAGGGGTTTTCAGAGCAGATATTTTTCAAAATAAAGCTCCTGGGAATGCATGTTCTGTGGAAAGTCAAATACATTTGCTTCCCACGTCTTCTGCTTCCCCCAGGAGCTACCCTGAACTTCAGCAGACTGGAACTTGACAGACCATGTTGGATTGCACCTTTTTCTGCTTGGAGATGGGGCAACCGAGAGGCATTTTTAAAACTTTTATTCCATTTTCAGTCTCATAAGGAAGATGAACCAGAAACTTCTGTGCTCTTCTCACCATAATTGGCCCAGTGTCAGGGCAAAAGCACCTTTTGATCTCTTTAGCTGTTCCTCCAGTAATGTAACTATTTCTATTGGGCAGCATGCCTCCTAAATCATTAAATACTTAAGAGAGAGCAAGGAGATTCTCAGGGCATTTTCAGGGTGTCTTTGCAGGTGCAGGGCTTTTGTGCTTTTGTTCTCTATAGTTTGTTATTTTCTGCTTTAATTAAAACCTTTTTGCTTTCTCAAAACACCTTCTATCAGCTGTCTTGCTAATTATTTTTAAGCCATTTCTGGGAGGTTGCTGGACACCCTCAGAGTGTGTTGAACCCTTGTGGGGTTAAAAACACGCTGGCCCCAAGCAGAAATTCAACATTTCCCAGGAGATGTTGGAGCCCTGGGCACTGAGAATTCCAGGCTCTCTGTGCTGACAGGCTCTGACCCCCAAGCAAACCCTGCACTCACCTGAGCCCGTGGAAAAGGCTCCCAAAATTGAGTGACAGCCCTGGGATTGTGGCTGTGCAGTTTGGATAGAAGTGTGTGATAGCACAGGGTGCAAAACTCAGAGTTTCAGGGTTTAGAATACAGTAATAGATATAAAGCAAGATGGAGGTTTTAGGGCAGAGGCTGAGTCCTTCTTTTTCACCTTCTCTTCGTGGCTCTGGGTGGGATTTTGTAATTGGATAGAAAAATCCACATTGTGGGCCATGGGTGGTTGGTTATTGGGTTAACAGTAAAAATAATTCAGGTGTTATTTCATAATTAGACAGTTTGTTCTTCAAAGGCCTTGTGGATAGTTAGAGACAGAGCCATTTTTCACTTTGTTAGCTGGAACTCACAGCTTGTGAGACTGTAACATGGATAAGAATTAATAAACATCTGAGCTTGAACATGAACTGCATCTCCTGAGCATTTAATCCCAGCTCTAACAACAGGAAAAGAAGATAAAAACCCACAGAGGCAGCTCCCAGCCCCTCACTGTGAGCTGCAGCCCCCTGCCACACATGGGGCCCTGGAGGAGCCTGCAGCAGGCCACCACCAGCCACCTGCACCCCGATGGTGGCTGTGGTGTCCCTGGAGCTGAGGAGGAGGAACTGAGCTGCTCCTTGGGCTGGGAGAAGGTGCTGGGCCCTGCTCAGCAGCCAGGGGAGCTGGGTGACCTGTGGCTGCCTCATAAACATCCCTGCACATCATGGCCTGTTCGCACACACCGGGCAGGGCTGCCTGCAGTGCGATGCCATCTGGAATGAAGGCAGCTTCCAGCGTGTGTCTGAGCATCCAGACACGTTCAGAAAGCAGGCAGGAGCGTGGAAGTTAACATTCAGATACTTCCCCAGCTCATATACCTAGGAGCCAAATGCTCCAGCTAAACAGATTGTGCCCTATTAAATCAAAGCGGCGCTTTGACAAAAGCTGAGCCCACAAGTTGTCATCTAGGTCATGGTTACACAACAGCATGTGCAGGGGCTGTGGATAGCCTCCCTGCACTCTCAGGGAAAGCATTCATGCCCTCCTGCCTCCCTCACCTAACCCAGCCACATCTCAGGGAAAGAGGGATTAATTCCACAGGAGAACACACAGTACAACAAGACAGGCTCTCTGTCTGGAGTGCTTCTGTGCTCACACAGGGCACCAAATGCTGTTGGGGAGCCTTATCTACCTTAAATAACCCAAAACCCCCCCTCTATGATAACCTATCAACTCCTTCAAAACTGGTATGTGCATGTGCTGCTCTCCTGGAGATGGCTGAACTTCTGCCTGCCCAGCCCGTGTTTTGCTTTCCTTGTGGGCACTGCTTTCCCTATTAAACTGTCTGTATCTCAGCCCAGGAGTTCTCCAGCTTTTACTCTCCTGGCTCTCTCCCAACCCTGCTGGTGGAGGAGTGAGGGTTGGCTGGGGTTAAACCACGGCAGTGAGTTAAAGTCAAAATCTATGAACCAAATTCTCAGGTAGACTAAAGCCATTTTAAGTCACTATGGCAACAGAAAGGGCCTCATAATTACAGCAAATTATATTTATAGTCGCTTCAGGGAAATGTCCTCAGACCTCCCTTCTCCAGTTAACTGATGGACATTTAACTTTAAATATTGAACCTCATTGCAAAGACTACAATGGATCTTCCTTCTTTGTGCACTCGTAGCTGCCAATTAAGCTGACATCTAGTTTTGCTATTTTCTGGACCCTTAGATGTTTTCCTGTGCAGGTATATTTAAGCTTCCTGGGAACAGACTTGTTCTCTTTAGCAGATCCTTCAGAGCTGCCTAGTGTTTACAGGCAGCAAAACATTGTTGTGGTGCAAAAAAGGAAAAGGTGGCAGTCTTCAGAGAGAGAGGCTAAAGAACACAAGCTTTTCAAGGATACCTTGCATAGCAGAGGAACATGGTGTTGGTGTATTTTACAAATTTTTAATGTGCTTTCTGTCAAGGTATCTAAGCTTTACATAAGAACTAACACAGAGGAAGGAATCAGAGCCCCACATCTGCTCTGCTGTGAGCACTAATCAGTTTTAATGTAAAGCATCACTCACAGCCAAGCCCCTGCCACGTAAAATATCTCTGCATACAGCAACAATTCTTCAATCTTAATGAAGTCGTGCACAGGAAAGCTGTTCCCCTTTTGCCCAGCCAAGAGCAGGGAGGTGGAGATGAATTTTGGATGGCAAGCCCGAAGAAATTGCACTTTTTGTACGGACACCCTGCATGGGGCAGGTATGTGGCTGTGGCTGAGAGGCTTTCAGCAGTCCTCACAGATTTGGAAAGCCTGGAGAAAATTCTGTGGATCCCAACACAGATACCACTTTTTCCCCTGAATATATCAATTCCTGGTCCAGTGTCCCTTACTAACACTGGGACCTGGAAAAAAGTCAATTTTTATTCCCCTCCTGAAAATTCTTGCTGACCAAAACCACACAGACCAAGACTGGAGCCAGAGAAAACAGAACATCCCTGTGCAGCTGAGAATTTAAGCAGGAGCAGCTGCCTCTCACCCCAATTCCTCCACCTTTCTCCTTTCATGTAAATAAAGTTTATTTATTCTTGCCTATCATCTATTCTTATCTATTCTTCCTTGAAAATTATTACAGTTGGGCCAAAGGTGCATAATTGGGGGCTAAAATCCACTTTGTGCTTGGTGCTATCCAGATGTAGCAGAGGTGGGCCCTGCCTCAAAGAGACTGGGTCATTTTAGGTACCTGAGTAGAACAAGTCCAGAAGGGCTGTAATTATTGTTATTGTTAAAGTATTGTTATTGTATTTATTATTTAAAACAAAATGATGCGGGTTTTCTAGAGGGCATTCAGATTCTTCTTCTCTCTTCTCTTCTCTTTTCTCTCTCTTCTCTTCTCTTCTCTTCTCTTCTCTTCTCTTCTCTTCTCTTCTCTTCTCTTCTCTTCTCTTCTCTTCTCTTCT